>LPNX010407056.1:293375-318928 GCA_001517045.1 Pseudotsuga menziesii | reverse complement strand
TAATAATGGACACTATTAAAACTACTAAAATGTAATAACCACACATAAAACCACTAAAAATGACTAAATTAGTGACCAATAAATGAGATTAATGACCAAAACTCATATATAAAAGAACAAAAAAATTGAGAGACACGTGACCAAACAATGAGATATAAATGACCAAAAAAACGACCAAAATTCGCATATCAATGACCAAAAAACAGTTTTGGTGGCTAATTTGCGGTCTTTTAATACGCGACCAAATTTGGTCATATTCTAGTTTGCTATGTGGTCATTAATTTGGTCATAAATGTGGTCATATATTTGGTCATCGATTCAAATATGACCAAATTAATGACCAAATATATGACCAAATTAATGACCAACTGACAAGCTATAAATGACCAAAATAAAAATGACCAATTTTGGTCGCGTAATAAAAGACCGTAAATTAGCCACCAGCGATCGCCAAACCAAAAGTGGTCATTGATATGCGTATTTTGGTCATTTTTTTGGTCACTAATCTCTCATTTTCCACTAGTGAGACACTTTCTTCTGCGGGTGACAACATTGGAAATCCCGATGATCCAAGAAGAAACCGATATGATTTCCAAAGAGCAGGGATTGCAATCTCTTGGGATGACTCTTTGCTGCCCTAAACTT
Source organism: Pseudotsuga menziesii (assembly GCA_001517045.1). NCBI lineage: Eukaryota > Viridiplantae > Streptophyta > Pinopsida > Pinales > Pinaceae > Pseudotsuga > Pseudotsuga menziesii. The sequence continues at coordinate 318,283 of LPNX010407056.1, read as the reverse complement.
GTTATTTAATGATAATTTCATATCCTAAGTCTTACTACCATGCTCAGGAAGATTCAAGATGGAAAGCTACCATGGACGAAGAGATGAATTATGTTCAAAAGAATGCTATTTGGGAGCTAGTTTCTCTTCCTCCAGGGAGGAAATTAGTTCAATGCAAGTGGGTATTTTGGAAAAAGGTTGCTGCTGATGGTAGCACCTAAAAATATAAGGAAAGGCTGGTAGGAAAATGGTAGAGTAGCACCTGCAAGTATAAGGCAAGGCTGGTAGGAAAAGGGTTCTCCCAGGTCCAAGGTGTGCACTATCATGAGACCTTTGCATCGGTTGTGAAAATGGACTCCATGTTGGAAAATCCCCACTAAAAAATCCTCATCCATAGGATTTCTCACTCTATTGATTCCCAAGGAGCACGATCTCCCTGAGAACCAGCCCAGACAGGTTTTACCCTGCCTAGCAACATTTGTAGAGTGGACAAAGTCTCACCCGAGCTGTTCAAGGGAGAGATTTCGGAACTGAGTTTTCGATAGGAAGAAAGGAATATATGGCATCTGCAGGTTTGACAACATAACTATCAGATTACAGAACTAAGACAATTATCACAATTCATCTTCACAACTACAGATCTAACAGATCACATCATTCATTTATCACAATAGGATCATTCATAAAACAACTCGGATCTAACAGATCGCATCATTCATTTATTGCATCATTATCATTCATAAAACAACTTTAATAAGATTCATCATCATTCATCATAATTGCTACAAAATTGGGATAGATTCCATCATCATTTTACTACAGCAACATCAGTAAATCATAAATATATTCAATACACTTCTCATTTACATCGGAGCAGAGCATCCAGGAAAATAGAAGACAAGATTTAGGAAACAACCATCATGTTATATTAATTTTGTGCAACATATCCAAAACAGATAATTCCTCTCCAGAGTAGGAGATCGATTACATCCCAAAATTCAGTATCTGACACAGATAGATCGTAGATTATTCAAAATAGAATACTCATCAAGACCATAGATAGATCTTAACAGATTGGACTTGTCTCATGCTGATCATTATCCTGATTATGATCCCTATCCTCCCTCTTAAAATTGCAAAGCTAGCTCTATATATAATCTTGCATCTTTACATCAAAGGTCCACTTCTAACTAACTTCTAACCACTAATGACCTATGCCCACAAAACATGGTCAATTAATACATTAAATATTCAAAAACGGTTATCCTTCCGCCTATTGTGCTGATTTGGCCTTGCGTGGTCTCGTGTGAGCTTGTGCAGCTACTGTGACACTGTGTAACTCACTTACCCAAAACCCCTGCCAACAGCCCCCCAACACAGTCTTTTGGCTCGTCCCCGAGCCACGTTAGGTTGGCATGGTATATGTCGATGTCTTGTCCTTGAAATATTCAAACTGCTACAAGATCTCTCAAACCTAGAGCTTGAATCTTTTGGTAGTGCTTTGAAAGTTGAGAAAATACTTCTACATGGGGTGCGCTACCCCAGCCTTACAATCAACCATCTTGCACCGCTTGTAGTGTTGTGACTACTTTGATAGAGAAATTCCCACCAACTCCTTGAAACTCATCCAACTGGGCATGACACTTTTGTTGGCGTTATTGGGAATGAGAAGCTCTCTGTTGTAGGTCCTTCAACTCCTTAGAGCACATGATCTACACCATGGGTAGCAGTGCTCGCAATGATGTCTTCGGTGTCGTTAACTATCCTTCAGTTTGTTGCACCTACATGGTCAACTGGTTGAGTTGTTTGTCTTGGACAATGATTTTGCTAGAACTACATCATCGCCTCCATGATTGTCTTTTCTTCTTGCTCTATTGTTTCAAAATGGGCCTCTATCTCCTCAAGAGTAGCCTTTCGTTCGGCAACCTGCTCCAGCGGTGTCTCTGGATGGACTAGGGCATTGAGCAGAAGGTTGGTGTCCTGGAGTTGGGAAATAACTTCCCCAAGTTGCTTGGCCTTAGCGACTATAGTAAGCTTAGCTGTGCTTTCAAATATATGTTGACAAGCCTCATCAATAGCTTGCTTGACCTCGCCAGAACCTGTGCACATCTGCGCCTTCTCAATGATGAGGTGGTCTTGCGCCTTATTAAGCTCGGTGATTTCCTCAGTAGCCTTGTGCTGCAGCTCGGCTTGTGCTACTTTCAATGCCTTAATCTCCCATACCTTTTCTTCCACCAGCTGCACCTTAACCTGATGCAACTCATTCACTTCTTTCTGTAGCTTTTTAGTTGCGCTCTATGACTGCACATATCCATCAGTAAGGTCCTTCTTCCTATCTGCCAATTCTTGGGCAGAAACATGCTGCAGCTCCACTAGCACTTGAGCGGGTAACTTGTTAAGATCCAAGGAAATGCTTTGGAGAAGCTGTAGTAACATGTTAACTTCTTCACTCCCTGCATCGATCGCAGTCAGGGGAACTTGCGCGCTCCTAGCCCCTGGTTTAGTGCTGATCAACGGGAATTCCTACATCACATTTATCTCAGGTGTCTTCCTAGAAACACCATCATAAATAGAATTCAACTTATCTCTTACCGTAGAAAACTCTTCATGGTTAGACTCTTGTATTGCTTGTGTCGCAACCTCAAAGGAGTCAGTGACCACTTTGATGAGCTGTTTCAGTTGGTCCTCCATCCCTGATTGGGTACCACTTCTTGCATCGTATTATAGGCCCCATTTGGTTCGAGTTTCCTCCTACATACGTTGTGCTTCTACCTTAGGTTCTGTTGATGATTCATTGTCAGAGTCATGAACACTCAGCTCCTTCTGGATAGGCTCATCCGGGGCATCAGGTGGTGGCTCCTTTGAGAGTTCCTCCTAACTTGAACTTGGGTCTCTCAGGTGAGAGCCAAGTTTCCTAACCAACTAGACTACAATGAAGCCATTTGTTGGAAAATACCCACCAACAAAGCCTCCTAAACAGGGGTTCTCACTCTGTTGATGCCCAACCAGCACGATCTCCCTGAGCACCAGCCTAGACAGGTTTTACCCTGCCTAGCAACATCCACAGAGAGGACTAAGCCTCACCTGAGATGTTGAAGGGAGAGTTGTCGAAACTGAGTTTTTGGCAGTAAGAAAGGAAGATATGGAATCCGAGGGTTTGACAACATAACTATCAGATTATAGAACTAAGACAGTTATCACAATTCATCTTAACAACTACAGATATAACATATCACAACAGGATCATTCATAAAATAACTCAGATCTAATAGATCACATCATTCATTTATTGCATCAGTATCATTCATAAAACAACTTTAATAAGCTTCATCATCATTCATCAGAATTGCGACAGAATTGGGATAGATCGCATCATCAATTTATTGCAGCAACATTAGTAAATCATAAATAGATTCAATACACTTCTCATTGACAACACAACAAAGCAAATAGGACAATAGAAGATAGCACTTAGGCAACAATTGTGATGTCATAATAATTCTGCACAATAGATCCAAAACAAATAATTCTTCTCCATAGCAGGAGACTGATTACATCCCAAAATTCAATATCTAACACAGACAGATCACAGATTGTTCAAACTAGAAGACTCATCAAGAACATAGACATATCACAACAGATTGGACTTGTCTCACGCTGATCATCATCCTGATTCTGATCCCTATCCTCCCTCTTACAATTGCAAATATAGCTCTATATATAGGTGTTATACCAAAATCCTGTCACCATCATGTGATAAGACATTTGACATACCTACTTACCCTGAATCCCAGCACTTGGAGTGGAAACTCATGGTTATTATGAATCTTCCTTGAAAATTCCCAGCACCGCGCTTCCTCTATTGTCCAGGAGTGGTACCCTTGGTCGCACCGCCTATCTCTTGTTGCCCACAAGCAGTGCCACCACTTATGGATCTTAGTCCATGAGCGTTTCTTAACAGAACCGCTTTGTCATTGAAGGAGAAACGTGGTACCATGGGTAAAAGGGGAAAAAGAGAAGTTTCTTGAGGCTTCTAGATGATAAGCCTCGTGTCCTCCCTTATCCCTACTATTGTGGGTTAGTTGAGTTCGAGATCCCTCATCCTAGGATCTTAGAGGCCACCTCATAAATATGAGCTCATAGCCATGGTTGAGGAGAGAACTCTTAAGGTATTGCTATGCTATTGGATTGATTACTTGGCCCAAGATAATTTGGGAGAGCACAGAGAGCTAGAGTCGGAGCTTTTGGGGATGAGAATTCTTGGTTTCATAGAGATGCATGTCAACACTAAGGCTTGGTTGTAAACTTATTCATATTTCTTTAATGCAAGTTGATTTCTGTCCCACATATATTGTTGTTGTTCGATTTCACATATATGTTATTAGATTCTTTAGTCACTAACTTAGATTAGTAGATTATATTTTGGTGGTTTCTATATGTTGCGTGTTGAATCTTATTGTAGGTACACAGGGTAACAATAGAAGCATCACATTCCAGGTATCTACGACATCTAGGGAGTCTTCAACCTATGTCCTCTATTTGTTCTAGATCTGAACCATTCAGACTAGTGGAACATCTTGTTGTCCGCAGGAGGTGAAATATTCCAGCTAGCAAATCTGGCGACTCCCCTGGGGGGTAGTATATTAGTTGTTCTGATCTTCCTCAGTCTGCAACTCTTGTCCAAATCCAGGCTTCTTCTTCAACTCTCTTCAATCAGATCTACTTTCTGAATTGCTTCATTTGGGTTTAAAACTTCCAGATCTGTTTTAGATCTGAGTCATTTTGATCTTTTATGCTATGTTTCCATAATCAATCTAGCAGTATTTTCCTTGATCCAGTCCTTTTCTGACTTGATCCATTGTGCTTATTATGTTTTAGTCATCTACAGGGAACCACGACTATGCTTTGTATGAGGAGCGGTGCCACCGCCTGAACAAAGTGAGCAGTACGTGGTGCCACCGCCTGTAACCTGTTGACGAGAAGCAGTACTGTCTTGGAAATGCTCTGTCAACACCTGAGAAGTGCGGTACTAGGTACGCATCATTCCAAAGCCTTTTTTCCTCATTTTTTATTTTTTATAAAAATTTCAGTTTTGTTGCTTTCAGTTCTGCTTATCAAACTTGTGTTACTGAATCTGATGATTGTGGCTTGATAATTTTATGGTTTAAGATTGATTTGGGTGGAATTTCAAAAGTTTGATTAGGTCTTTCGATTGTTCATCCACTTCTATGCTTGTCGGTTGTGTTTACGAAAGGATTTCTTATTTTCTGAAAAGCTTAGGGTATTATTGTAATCTCTTTTCATTTCTGTTACATAGACTAAAAGAAGAACACTATATTAGATTCTAGGTTTCATTTCTTATTTGCATAGTAAACTTCTTTTTCTTTCCTTTAAAAAAGAAAATTTATGACTGAGACTAGGATATCATCATCGAGCGTTGGACATTGGTTTTCTAATTGGCTTTACAAGCTTTCAAGGCTTTCATGTTCTTTCGCCTCTTATGCATTTAGAACTATCTCGATGAAAATAAAAAAAATGGTAGTTTTAAGTTAGATTTGCTTATGTTTTGAGAAATTTGAAAAAATAGAGTGCATTTGCATATAGGTGTGCTTCTTGTTTTTCTTTTAGGAAAAGAGATTCTTCCCCTTCTCATTTGCTTTCCGAAAGGAGAAATCAGTTTGGAAAGTTATTGTTTGTCTTTGTTTTTGTGTTCATGACTATTGTGTGGAAATATTTTTGGTTTTGAAACAAAAGGAAAGACTCTCTTTCCCTCCCGTAAGTAGGCATACTGAATGGTAAAGTGAACATTTGCACAAGCATATTGCATGATTTTACTTTTTTGTCAAAACACCATGCATTCACCTAACCGTCCACTTTAAAATTAACGATAGTTATAGGTTAAAATTTATGTAGCAATTGAGTGATAGGTTAGAGACGTGTTTGGGCATCGTTAAGTGTAGGAGCTGTCATTATTTGTCAGCATTACATCCCAGGACTCGCGCGGTTCTCCCACGTACCATCGGTATATAGAATGGCCTTTCACATACCCTTGAGGTATATAGAAAGGTACTTCATGTACTCGATTGTATATCAGAAGGCCCCTTGTGTACGGATATGTGTTAGACAACACTACTACCGATTTGAACTTCCACGTACCTTGAGTATATCGGGAGACCCCACTAGGATACCTTATCTATCTGAGAAAATCCCTTTGGCCATCTTGTTTGGAGCCATACATCGAAAACAACATTTAGGGAGATTACTATGCACGTACCCTTGAGGTATATCACGAGTGGTGCCTTCTTGACAATCATGGTGAGACGCCTGACTTTTTGAACTCCTCCTATCATTTTAAGTGTGCTTGTTTTGACCTATAGATTGCATAGGAAAAAAAAATTGGTGTGTTTTCTAGATTTTTAGACCCTAGGTTAGATAAAAAATGTACAAACTGGCTAAGTTAAGACAGTCCAGAAGAGTATGGGGCTTTCCACCTGATTTTATTCCTAGTTGAAGAGAAAATCCTATGGAAGCTATTGACCAAGGAGCTGCTACCACCTCCCAAGGGGGAGATAATGTGGTCACAAAAAGTGGGGTACCATATTCTTCACACTCACCTCCCTTGGTCCAACAAACTTCTCAGGGAAATACATCGTTCCATTCTCCCACAGAAGGTCATGTTGATGATACAACCCATCCGGATTTTGGTCCCAATTCTCCTTTTTGGGATACACCTATAGGACAGGCCATTTCCTCATTTGGCAATCATGTACACTCTTCTGAAGATGAAGAAGAACGTAGGAAATACCGTGCTTCCATTCTCTATGCAGAAAAGATTGATAAACAGATAAATGAAATATTAGGACCAACACCATCATGTTCCACATCTATTTCCATGGGCTATCGTTCACTTACCGATTCTATGAGACCCATTGAACCAATTATAGATCATGCAGTAACACCACACAACCCAGGTCAAGTTACGAGCCCTATCACCTCTCATGTTATGTCTGTTCCTAATATTCCTAGGTCTTATGCACCTGGGGTCCAACCTTCAATTCCTGTTTTTTCAGTACCTTCTAGTGCCGAGGGGCAACCCCCGACACAACCTGTGTTATCTGGCCCTAGAATTGTACCTAGTGAAGGGCAGACCTCTAACATAGAACCATCTACAGTTTATGTCCCTACCACCCATACTAATGTGGTGAATCCCTTATCCAGTTCAGGTCAGCCCTTGGGGGCACAACCTATTACTGTTCAGTCTTTTGGAGGATATGGTTATCAATTACTTGTAGGTAATCATACACCCAATCCTACAGGAATGCCTTATGTTGGAATTCCATACTCTAGTAACACTTTTACGCCATGGGGGAAACCCAACTAGTCTTATATGCCAGCTATGGGGGGGATACCTATACATATTGCGGGAGGTGCCGGAGGACCGCTTTATGGAAGTCCTCCCCCTATGGGGCCTAATGGTCCTGGAGGATCTAGTAACTTTTTTCCTTATGGTACTAATGGTCCTAATGGTCCTGGTGGTCTTGGTGGCCCTGGTGGTCCTCCTCCTAGAGGCCCTAGTGGTCCTAGCGGTCATGATACCGGAAATCAACCCCCTACGGGAATATTTTTCGGTAGTTCTTCGTCACAACAACCTATTTTTCAGTCAACTTATGGTTCTACTGGTAATTATATGCCATATCAATATTACCAGTATGTGCAACCCAATCGACAATTACATTTCCTAGCAACTTTGGACTTGCATGATTTGTCCAAGTTGATTAATGACCCCATTCGACACAATCCCTCATGGCCTCCCATTCTGGTAAAGTTACCATCAGATATCCCAAAATTTGATGGGAAGCAGGGAGACGATTTGAAGAACCATGTTATTACATTCCATTTGTGGTGTTCTTCAAATTCCCTCATGGATGACTCCGTTCGGTTACAACTCTTTCAACAAAATTTGATCGGTACGACTGCGAAGTGGTACATTGAATTCCCACAACATTTGTTTACAGATTTTGGCTCGTTGGCAACCGTGTTTCTTACACACTTTCAGCTCCCTATTCATTATGAAATAGGTACTAATCTTTTAACTTCTTTGTGACAGAACACCTCCACCCACATTTCCAATCATATTCATGAGTGGAGAAGGTGGAAAAGGCTTATTAAGGCCCCTATTCCGGATCAGTTACTAGCTGATTGGTTCACGAAATCCTTGTTGACTCCTATTGCCCAAGATGTTGCTAGGGGAGGTGCTATTACCAAAGAGCAGGCTATTAGTTGGGCTCAGTACCTAGACTTGGCCTATTCCCAGTCTGGAACTCTTTATGACTTGACTCCTCAAGCTCCTCGCCCCAACACCAACCTTGCCAAGCCACCAGTAGAAGTACCTGTTGATGGTATTGTTGGTTCAATCTAGTCTCCGTCAGCAGCGAAAACTTCCAAGCAAACACAAAATGCCACCCCCACTCCTTCGACTCCTAAGGTTTCCGCCGAGGTTAATTCTATTCAAAGTACTCAAGCCTCAGGTAATAATAAAAAGAAAGGTAAAAATAGAAATAAGAAACCTAGAAACCAACTGGAGACTCCATGACCAACCAACAGTGATAACGACAAAGGGAAAAGGAAGGCAAAATATTCCTATATGCTATGCGGCGGTGACCATTTTTAAAAGGAGTGTCCTCGTAAGGACGAAATCTCCAAGTTTTTGAAGTCCAATCCCGCACCTGCAGTACTTATGGATCATTTTCCCTCTCAACAACAACTGATAGACCACATGTCTAATCATGGTAACTCTAGTTCGTCAGAGGAAATTCATATAATGTCGTCAGATACCATCCATCTGCAAAATTGAAGCCATAATTATGATAAACCCAAAGATAAGAAAGAAGATCAATCTTCTTCAGGGAAAGTTCCCTCTACTAGTTCTCCTGAATCCTTGTCTACTATCCCCTTATCTATTGAGAAGCCTACTCTCGACATGGTTTTGCACTCACGTAAGAGTACTCTTCGGAAGGCTGGCTTTAATCCCAATGCCCGAGCTGCTAAATTTTATAATGTGGTTGAATATCTCGCTTAGGCACCTTGTGCAATGTCTACCCTAGAAGTGCTCCAAAGTTGCCCCACACAGTGCAAGAACTTGTTGACATCATTAGGAGCTTTAGACCCAGATAACACTAACTTGATTCATTTCAATGTTGAGAACTACAAACCTAGATTACCCCATAAACTTGCTTTTCAGATCATTACGAAAGTAGTGGGAAAACGGTACTAGATGAAGGAGCTTCGAACTTGGTGTTATCTCTAACTTGTTGGAAAGCTCTCGGCTCTCCTGATCTTGTCGCATCACCTATGACCCTTAAAGCCTTTGAGGGAAGGGGTTTTCAACCCCATGGTCTCATATTAGCCCTAGCGGTTGAGCTGAGGGGAAAAACTATTTCCATCCAAGTAGAAGTGGTAGATGCCCCTTTAGATTACAACCTCCTTGTAGGAAGGAATTGGTTCTATGCCATGACTGTTGTTGCCTCAACAGTATTCCGAATAGTCCAATTCCTGCATCTAGGGAGAATCGTTACTATTGATCAGCTTGATTTCTGTACGCCGGATGTTACTACCTCTATGGCTAATAACATCCCCATGTTAGGCCATTCCCCTCCTCCTTACCAATCAATTGGGGTAGGCATGTTGAAGGATTCATCCCTTATGGGGATTTTTCAATCCACTCTTCCTAGCATGGATACTGCGAAAGTCCATATGATCGCCTCATTTGACTATGAGCCTAAGGGAAAAAATGTTGTTGAGCCCACCTTGTTGAGTCCACATGAAGCTATGTATGACACCATTCGAACCTTTTTTGATGATAACATTGATGACCTTCATATAGTGGCTTCAGATCCTTACCATTTACCGTCCTGGATAGAACCTTCTCTTCTGGTTCTAGAATATCTCTCTGAGACTTTTCCTACCGATGTGTCTATTATGGAGATCATGAATACGGATGAGCCCATTTGGGAGGATCACCATCATAGATCCATATTCCTCCCCAACACCAGTTCGGGTAGCCATGATTTTACATCCTTGTTTCCTACTAATATTGTCAACGTTCCCCACAGTCCTATATTGTTGTAAGATACATATTATGAAGGAAACCTTTGCAAAATTACTTAGATGAACCCGATTGACATATTAGCCAAGCCTGATGTTATCAAGCATGTTCATGTTGGTTAGAAATGCTCGGCAGATGAATCTGAAGCATACAAGGCACTTTTAAGGAATTCCATGATATTTTTTCCTAGTCTTATGAAGAGATGCCGAGGATTGACCCATCCATTGTGGTCCATGAGATTAAAACTTATCCCATGGCTAAACCTGTTAGGCAGAAACTTAGGCAAGTCCATCCTCGGAAGGTCGCAGCTATTAAAAAGCTGAAATTGAGAAACTTCTAAAAGCTAGGTTTATTTATCATGTACCTCTGATAGAATGGGTATCGAATGTTATCCTTGTCAATAAAAAGCAGGGCACCATTAGAGTTTGCATCGAATTTATGGATTTAAATAAATATTGTCCCAAGGACAACTTTCCTACCTCGCATATCGATCAGATTCTCAACAAATGTGCTGGAAGTGTCATCTTTTCATTCATGGATGGCTTCTTTGGCTATAATCAAATTGAAATATTACCCTCTGATCAGCATAAGAGGGCATTCATTTTCCCATTAGGAACCTTTGCATATAAGAAGTTACCTTTTGGCTTGAAAAATGTTGGAGCCACGTTCCAGCGTGCAATGTCCGATGCGTTTCACGGCATTAAACATGTTGTTGAACCGTACCTTGACGACCTCCCTGCTCATTCACAGCGACGAGAGGACCACCCTGGTCATCGTAGAGACATATTCCTAAGATTCGTCATTATAATATACGGCCAATCCACATAAATGTGTTTTTTGTGTTGAGACAGGATGTTTGCTAGGCTTTGTGGTATCCAAATATGGAATCTGGATTGATCCTTTAAATATTGCCACTATTTTGGATCTACTAGCCCCAACCAACCTCCTTAAACTCCAAAGTTTACAGGGGAAGGAAAATTTTCTTTGTCATTTCGTGTGTGATTTCGTAGAGAAAATGCACGGTTATATGTGTCTCCTCAAAAGGAACACTCCATTCTTCTGGGATGACCAGGCCCAATGTGCCTTTGATAATCTTAAGCATGCTCTGACTCATTCACCCATGATACACCCCCTGGATTATTCAAAGGAATTTCTCTTGTCTATTGCTGCCTCTGCTACTACCATCGCCATGGTTTTAGTGGAGGACAATCTCCACGGTCAGGAGCACATGATTTATTATGCCAGTAAGAATCTTATGGATTCCAAAACTCATTATTCATGTGTGGAAAGTTAGCATTGGCCATGGTCATTGCTGTACAAAAGTTCCATCAATACATTCTACTCCGCACGACCATCGTACTAGCAGACCAGAACTCGATGTACTACATCCTGACTCGTCAGGTCCTCTGGGGCAAGTACTCCCATTGGATTGTTATCCTTCAAGAGTTTGATCTAGGTTTTTCCAAGGTCACATCAAAGAAATCCTTGGTCTTTACAGAGATTATCTATGATCTTCCCTTTGCTACAACAGAATCTGATCCTAATGATTCATTTCTTGTTGAATTCCTGTTCCTGATTAGCACTACTAATACTTGGTATGGATATTTGCTGATTTATCTCTAGACTCAATTTTTTCAGCTACATTTATCTCACGATGATTGTCGCTGTATATGTCACCACATGAAATAATATCTCATCTTGAATGATAGCTTGTATATACATGGGATTGACTCTATTCTTCGGTGATGCCTCACCCATGAGGAGGATGAAAAGGTGTTGAATGATTGCCACTCTGGACCATGTGGCAATCATTTATCTGGGATGGCTATAGCCCAGAAAATCCTTCTTGGTGGCTATTTTTGGCCTTCTGTTTTCAAAGACTATCATGAGGCTGCTAAGGAATTCCCACCTTGTTAACACTTTTATCCTAAAAAGCGCACCCATACTGCTCCGCTACACCCCGTCATTGTCGTTGGCCCATTCACCAAATGGGGTATTGACTTCATGCATTGTAAGCCTACCTCAGCCGGAGGGCATGGTTACATCATCGTAGCCATTCATTATTTCACAAAATGGGCTGAGGCTGTGCCTAGATATGCAGAAGATGATAATACTGCCGCTCTCTTCTTGTTCAATCATATCATAGCTAGATTTGGAGTTCCGTAGTCCATCGTCACTAATCACAGATCTCATTTCCGTAATCAAATGATGGAGGAACTGAGTGCCAAGCTAGATTTTCACCATGAAAACTCTACGCCGTATTATCCACAGGATAATGGTCAAGTAGAGGCCATTAACAAATTTTTGAAAAATATGCTTCATCGGATGGTTAGAGATCATAAATCCAACTGGCACCTCGTTTTTTTCTCTGCTCTTTAGGCTTATCGGACTTTTGTGAAAACAGCTATTGGTTTCACACCATTCCAGCTCGTCTATGGACTCGAAGTTGTCTTGTCGATCCAATTTCATATTCCATGTTTACAACTTGCTGTCAAACTTCTCCCAGACACTTCCACAGAGGAAGAAAGATTTTTGCACTTGAGTAACCTTCATGCGACTCGCAGAGATGCTACTTTGGCTAATGAGGAACATAAGAAATGTGTCAAGGCACAGTACGATAAATCTGTTCAGCCTCGTGTCTTTAATGAGGGTGACCTAGTATTGACTTATGCCCAGAGATATGACAAACTAGGGAAGGGTCATTAGAGGAAATTTCAACTCAAAATGGGCCTCCTAAAATGAATTAATAAAATAATAGTTAAAATAATAAAATAATATTTATTAATTTTGGAGGAAGAAAATAAAAAAACTACTTTTTTGTTTGTATTTTTGACATATCTCCCTGTGTTTTTACTCAAATTTTGATCGGGAGAGCTCGTTGGATGCAGAATTAAATTCCGCATCCAACGATTACCCACTCAGCATACTTTTGATGGACCCCGCTACCCAAAAAACAAGAAATACCTGAAAAAATGGAATGATGAGGTCATCATTCCATTTTTTCAAGTATTTTTTTTTTGGGTAGCGGGGTCCATAAAAAGTATGCCGAGTGGGTACTCGTTGGATGTGGAATTTAATTACACATCCAACGAGCTCTCCCGATCGAAATTTGAGTAAAAACACAGGGAGATATGTCAAAAATACAAAAAAAAAGTAGTTTTTTTTATGATACCTATTCCCAAATTTATATTAAAAAAGTCTTTAAGAACTATACGGTATTTCAAATTTAAAGCAATTTCATTGGCTAACATATGATGACATGAAATTTGAATAAAAGTTAAAAGGCCCATTTTGAGTTGAAATTTCCTCTAATGAAGTTCGAATCCATGTGGTACGGACCTTTCGTTATTTCTAAGGTGCTAGAGAAAGGAGCTTACGAGCTCATTGATTATGATGGAGTCCCTTTAGGGAAACCTCATAATGGGTTGTACTTGAAAAGGTACTATGCCTAAGTTTTCCTGGATAGTATCCTGTATATATGTATATTGATTGACGTTTAGTGTGCTTTTAGTATTTTCAAGATAGTTTTGAGTTTAGTGTCCGCATCTATTTATACCATGTTTTGGTCATGCATATGGATTTCTATGGCTTCGCTCATGGTGCCTGCCACCACACCTTGAATCTCACCTTGGCTGTTTGGGTCCTCTATTCCCCAGCTGAATATTTGGTCAGTTCAGGAGCAGTCTACATAGGTCCCGCTACTAATAACATTGTCAAGTATGAAGCAGTCATCAGTCTTCTAACTGAATATTCCTCCCAATATGTTTGTGATCTAGTAGTTTTGATGGACTCATAGCTTGTGGTTTGTCATTTAAACCATGTTTACACCATTAGAAACCCAATTCTCCTACGCCTCTTCCAGAGGGTACGTTTGCTAGAAATATCATTTGAAACTATCACCTATAGGCATATCCCTAGGGAAGATAATGTAGTTGCTGACTGATTGTCTAATTACATCCTATATTGGCATATTGCCCATTCATGACATCAAATAAAACATGGCACATTGTAAATAAACATTCAAAGACACATAAAACTCATAGAAAACATATTTTCCATTTGAAAGATATAAACACCGTGTAAAAGTCTCTACTATATATATATATATATACGAAAAAGTTTACAAAAATAGGTCCTGAGACCTCATCTAAAGCACGTAGGATTTCAGGAAATATCATCATACAAAAATACTGAAGCTGTCAGCTTTCAGTACATATCTCATACACTAGTGTTGCTCGTAATAGCACATCACTGCTCAAGCAACCCTACATAGCACACTACTAAATCGACCCGATACTCCCGCTGTGGATCTCTGATATCTTGTCTGGAGGTCATCTATGTCAGCACCCAGGATATCCAAGGTCAACCTCTCTAGGTTTTCCTCCAGCTCCCCGGTGATAGCATCACCCTATGGTACAAAGCAGGCTCTCGCTCTCCTATCCAATGGAGATGCTCCTCTAGGTCATGGTGCTCCCACATCTGCATGAGAATATAAAGGTCTCGTCACTTAACATAAAAAATATAAAACATTAAAAAACATAAAAACATTTTCATCCATTTTAGGGTTTCTTGATTCTTACCGATGTCACCCCATTGTCCGCTAGGTGGGAGTGGTAGGTCAGGATCTCTAGTGAAGTTCATGCCTGCATAAGCATAGTCCTCAACCATGAGGATCTGATCTCATAGCCATCTGAAGAATGGATCACCAAACTTCACCCTTCGCCTATCCGCTCCTGTGCGAGCCATGACATGGACCCCCTTATCATACGGGGTCCCGTGCTCTTAGACTCCGGAAGACCACTTGAGGTCTCATCTGTGGAACCCGCTCGAAGAAGAAGCAGGCTAAAATGGAACCAAAGCCAAACTACTTTAGATCTCCCTGCCAACACTTAGTCAACTGATCCTTGAAGATTGGAAGCATGGATTCCACCTAGTTGAACACCATGGGTGCCATGGCCTCTATGGAATATATCATGTGTGCCCTAGAATCCTGATGCACACCCTAACTCCCAGGCACCCTCTGCATGGTAAATAAAACGGTCCATAGGGCCCTATACATCACTGGTTTGATGGGGATTTTCTTCCCTGATGTACCTGTCCCTAGTGAACAATGTTGATCTATAAGATAATGAGTGCTAATATTCCTCCACAGGATCCTATCAGTGATATGGGGGCACCCCGTCTCGAGACGCTTGTCAAGAAGTAGATTTCCTCTACTTCCACTGTAAGAATATGGGCCCGCACCTTGAAATACTGCTGCTCTGGATTCCACATCTGCAGTATGTGTTCTAGTAACTGCTCGTGTGACACCATGCTTAGCGTTTCGAAGAACTTCAGGAGCCCACAGTCCTATAATGTGGCAATACAACCCGCATTTCTCTTAGTAGCAGCATCCTCATTGTCATGTGTTCTTTCTTTCCATATCACCATGTTTTGAGTCACCTAGACCTGCCAAAAGCAATAATGGTATGCATTAGAATCATCCTTAAATCATTAAAAATCAAAAGAATGAATTTATATTTCCCATACTATTAGTTTAAGTTCTCCACGGTCGGCACCGCCTGTGCACCATTGGAGACAGGCGGTGGCACTGCATGTCCACTGTGTTATTGGCACGGTTCTTGGGTGGTACTGCATATCTCGCAAGGGGTAGCCACGGTGCCTACTTTTAAGGTTTTAGGGTTTTCCATATGAGCCCAAAACCCCACCAAATCTCAAAATAATTGTTATGAAATGAAAGAGAAGGGTCTTAGCTATTACCTGCAACTGACGATGCTGAAAACAGATGGTGGAAACTCCCAGTATCAGCTATGGAAGATCTGGCTAAGAAAATGTTCCATGTTCTCTCTGCTATAGGTAAATAGTGAAATGACTTGTTTTTTTTACTATTTACATGACTTATATATGCATTTTTGGGTCTAACATACTATAGTTTTGATATAAAAACATATTTTAGTCAAAGTTTATCTGTCATAATCCCTTAATGCTAGTCTTAAATGCATTTAACACTTGTTTATGAGTCATTTGCAGGATAAGAGAACTTTAGTAAGAAGCTTTGAAAGTTTGTTTATGGATTTTTTGCACTTTCATAAAATGAAAAAGGTCATTGAGCGTTTATTACGACACTTTGTCATGCTCGTTAAAATCTAGTATCGAAGGTCCAAGTCCATTTCAAGTTTCTTTCCAAGCTCGTAAAAATCAACATTGTGTAAAGAAGCGTCATGGAGTACTCTTTTCACCTCTTTTTCAAGCTCCTTAAACATGAAAAGGTCATCGAGTCCATTTCCAATTCTTTCCAGGATCGTAAAATATGACCATTAGAGGAAATTTGGGGTCTAAAATGGGCCTTATAAGAAAACGTGCCAAAATAAGTTTTTGTGAGTTGGAATTCAAGAACCAATAGAATTTCAATAAAATAAGTCAACCATAATGGTTGAATTAACATATTTGTCACTAAAAAAAACTACTTTTTTTGTTCATATTTTCGACATATCTCATTGTGTTTTTACTCAAATTTCGATCGGGAGAGCTCGTCGGATGTGGAATTTGATTCCGCATCCAACGAGTACCCACACTGCATACTTTTTACGGACCCTACTACCCCAAAAACAAGAAATACCTGAAAAAACGTGATGATGATGTCATCATCACATTTTTTTAGGTATTTCTTGTTTTTGGGGTAGCGGGGTCCGTCAAAAGTATGCAGTGTGGGTACTCGTTGGATGCAGAATCAAATTCTGCATCCAACAAGCTCTCCCAATCTAAATTTGAGTAAAAACACAGGGAGATATGTCGAAAATACGAACACAATAAGTAGTTTTTTTCTTTTTTCCTCCAAAATTAATCAATATTATTTTATTATTTTAACTATTATTTTATTATTTTAAGTGTTATTTTATTATTTTCCTTAGGAGCCCCATTTTAGACCCCAAAATTCTTCTAATGCATTGTCTAAAGAAACCTCATGGAGTTCTCTTTAAACTCTTTTAAGGCTCCCTAAATATGAAAAGATCATCGAGTGACCTTGTCTTCTTCACGCTCGTTAAAGTATTTGAAGAGTCGTTTGTCTGACGGTAGGTTATCTCTTTTTCGGTTTGGATAGGACTATTTACGAAAAAGGAGTACTCCAGCCAATCATGATTGGAAGAGTTCTCTAAGGTATGATTTTACACTTTTTCGGGCCTTAGAGACTAAATAATACGAAAAAGGACCCCTTTGGAGTCTTCTTTTGTATTCGTTCAAACTCTCTAAACGTGAACAATACCGAGTTTTCTTTCAGTGGACTCATTAAATTAAACATTGAGAGACCCATTTTGGGAATGAACCCCTCCTCTCTCAGGTTCGCAAAACATATGAGTCTAGACTTGTCTTCTGACAAGCTATATTGAGTGTTTGTTACCCTCTTTGAACTCGTAAAACCAAAAAGAGGCACTCATCGATCATGATGGGGGAAATGGGAAGGGAATCATTTTACAAATAATGGTAGTTGTTTGTCGTTACCTTTCAACATGGTACTTGTTTGCACAATCATGTCAGTCAAATGGGTATTCAACTGATCTTCATGATGATCCACTTTCATGAGTCATGTCAATCCTTTGAGTCTTTCAAAAGAATGCATTGTCCACTGTCGCATTGTGTGTTTGTCCCATTCAGTCATGCTGCCAAGTCTTTTTGTCATGTAGCTCGATGTTCAAAGGGGATTTGAAGAATTTTTACCTCTACAATCTACACAGTCTTTGTGTCAGTATCTTTGAGTCAGTCATATGGTTACTACATTCACATCATTCCAGAACTATGTTCTGAGTTTCGTGTCATCGATGTGGGACTCATAATGGCCCTCCTTCGACGAGACTATTCTTGTTGACATTAGATCATCAACCGAGAAATAGTCTTAGAAACAATATTTGGTACCTTGAGATCTGTATGCCTTAATGACAGATTCTCTCCCTCTCAACATAGGTTCACATCATTGAACTTTGATCGATAGAATCGACTAGGTGTTCAACATCAGGACATCTATTCACACTCAGTAGATTATACTAGGGTACCTTGGGAATCATTGACATCAATGGTGATCTCCCTCACACTTGTTAATGGTTCACATCATTGAATGATAATCAAGTGGTTTCTACCATGTTCGACTTCAAATCATTGTAATCACATGGATATAATCGTACTTTGTGGAAGACGAGACGAAGACCCTGGGCAGTTGTTTAAAAGCGCTCATTGCTTTTTCCCTAGCTTGCAATGGAGTTTTGTATATCTAGCATGGATCCACATTTCTATGGTCATGGCTATGCTCAAATTTGCATCTATATGACATAGATCTACATTGTATGTCTGGTATCTATGTCCAATTTTGAGTCCTCTATCACATGGATCTACGCTCTATTCTAGTAGCCATGCTTGTTTATTCCTATCATGGATCTGCCCTGTATTGGTTTGTAGACATGAGTTTGGTTACTTGTGTCTATGAGTCAACATACTGATGTACTACAGATGCCTACTTGATGAATTTCTCTGATTGAGCCAACAGTTTCAACTCATGGTTACGACTTGTTCTCTCAAACCTCTTGTTTATCGTATCCCTCTAAGACTCATGCTTTGGGGGGCATCCTATTATACAAAAATCCTGTCACCATCATGTGATAAGACATTTGACATACCTACTTGCCTTGAATCTCAACACTTGGAGTGGAAACTCATGGTAATTATCAATCTTCCATGAAACTTCCTAGCACTGTGCTTCCTCTACTGTCCAAGAACGGTACCCTTGGTCGCACCGCCTATCTCCTGTTGTCCACAAGTGGTGCCACCGATTATGGAACTTAGTCCATGAGCGTTTATTACAAGAACCACTTTATCATTGAAGGAGAAATGCGTTACCCTAGGTAAAAAGGGAAAAGGAGAATTTTCTCGAGGCTTCTAGATGATAAGCCTCATGTCCTCCCTTATCCCTACTGTTGTGGGTCAGTTGAGCTCAAGGTCACTCATCCTAGGATCTTAGAGGCCACCTCATCCACTAATCTCTCAACCCACCCTATCCATTAAGCCTTATAAATATGAGCTCATAGCCATGGTTGAGGGGATAATCTTAATGTATTGTTATACTATTGGATTGATTACTTGTCCCAAGATCATTTGGGAGAGCATCGAGAGCTAGAGTCGAAGCTTTTGGGGATGATAATGCTTGGTTGTAAACTTCTTCATATTTTTTTAGTGGAAGTTGATTTTTGTCCCACATATATTGTTTTTGTTTGATTTCAAATGTATGTTGTTAGATTCCTTAGTCACTAACATAGATTAGTAGATTATATTCTGGTGGTTTCTATATGTTTGCATGTTGAAGCTTATTGCAGGTACATAGGGTAATGATTGAAGCATCACATTCTAGATATCTATGACGTCTAGGGAGAGTATTCAACCTCTGTCCTCTATTTTTTCTGGATCTGAACCATTCAGACCATTGGAACACCTTACTTTCCGCAGGAGGTGAAATATTCCAGCTAACAATAGGCTTGCGCCTTTACATCAAAGGTCCACTTCTAACTAACTTCTAACCACCAATGACCTATGTCAACAAAGCGTGGTCAATTAATACATTAAATATTCAAAAATTATTATCCTTTCTCCCATCACATTGATCTATCCTTGCGTAGTGTCGCGTGATCTTGTGCAGCTGTCTCAACACTATTCAACTCACTTACCCAAAACCCTTGCCAACATTCCATCCGCCTAGTTTTGGAAATTGTGGCTTCCAAGCATAGTAGGTACATCATATGGATGTTAATTCTGCCTTTATACATGGATATACTCATGAGGGGATATACATGAATCAGCCCGAGGGCTACATTTCATATTCATCTTTGGTTTGCAAATTAAAGAAGTCACTATACGATTTAAAACAGGCCCCAAGAGAGTGGTATTCCAAGATGGATGCATTCCTTCTCTTGAAAAACTTCCAAATCTGTAAATAAAATCTGAATGTGTATCTACAGCAGTATGTTGGTCATTTTTTTATCATTTTTTTATATTTTGATGATATTTTTATTATTGGTAGCACTGTTGCTTCCATTTCAGTCATAAAAACTGCCCTCTATGATGCATTTGAGATGAACGATTTAGGGCTCTTGAAGTAATTTCTGGGGATTAAAATTGTACAAAATTCAGATGGGATAATGGTCACTCAGTCTAAATACATATCATACCTATTATTTAAGTTTAACATGGATGAATGTAAGGCTTCTCCATTCCCTTTCCTTTCAATGATCAGCCTTGAAGAAGGAAAAAACACTCCACCCATGGATTGCACAATTTATTACCAATTGATTGGTAGCTTGCTTTACTTGACACATTCTCGGCCTAATATATATTATGTCATGAATGATGTATAAATATACATGCAGCAGTCTCATGATATTCATTGGAAGGAATCCAAAAGGATCCTCCAGTATATTCAGGGCACCATGACCTACGGTTTTCACTATGCTGCAGACTCTAAGCTAGATTTGGTTGGTTACACAGATTCAGATTGGGTGGGATATTCTATTGATCAGATGTCTACTTCTAGATATGTATTCATGTTTGTTAGTGGCCCTATTTTCTGGTCTAGCAAAAAGCAGGTCTCCATTGCATTGTCTTCAGTAGAGGCTGAGTACCGAGGAGCGGTGAATGCTTGCATCCAAGTTGTTTGGTTGCAAGACATTCTTTCAGAGTTTGATTTTGGTAGTAATTTTTCCACTATCCTCTTTTGTGACAGTCAAAGTGCTCTTAATATCTCCACAAATCCAGTTAGCAGGAAGAGAAACAAGCATGTATAGATACACATGCATTATATCAGGGAATTGGTGCATGGCAGGACCATCATTCTACAATACTGCCCTGCTGATGAGGAGATTGTAGACATATTCACCAAGATATTTTTATAGAAGAATTTCACTTACCTACATTCATTGTTGGGGATGAGTTCATCAGGGTGATCATATTACTTCTCCAATGTTCAACTTAAGGGGGGGTTTTTCCCACTGGGTTTTCCCTCTTTCCTCACTTAGATTTATTTTTGAGCATTGTTTGAGTTACATTATTATATAGGGTGACCTATGGAATTTGTTTCCAAGGCCCTAGAATTTCATGCATTTTTTTTACTCCTCCTGAGTATAGCTTAAGGGGGGGTGTTGGAGTCATTTACCCAACATGCACACTTATTTGGTCAATTTTGGCCTATTTTCCCACTATCCTAAGTTTAATTGACTTACTTGGAATCAGATAAGCACACTATGACATAAACATGAGCTCACCCACACCCTCCTTTAGTCAAGGAATCCAACTAAGCATTCTCCTTCATTCGGGGAGGCTAATTGGGCTTCCTCCTTCAAACAGGTAGCATTTCTATGGTGATCTGAGTGTCATAAATGCACCTCATTTCTAACTGATTGTTACAATCAGTTAAGATGAGTTGTGAAAGTGCCTTCATTCATTGTTTGATTATTTTTTGTCATTATTTATGAACTGGAGCTAACAATGGCACCTACAACCATTTCTGATGACATGTGTCACTTCAGTTAACTCCATCTAAGCTACTTGGAGTTATGAATGCACTACCTCCTTCAGTTGGACATGCAGTTACATGTGATGAGTCACTTTCAGTTAGACTTAGTCATCTATTGCACTCTAATTCAGTTAGGACTTAGTGTGAGAGTCAATTATTGATTAGCTCAGTGGTTAACTATGTGTATCGATTATGGTTGACATTTAGTTAAGCTACACCCATTCATGCAATTCGAATGACCTCTTTGATTATTTGAATTGTCTTGGAATTCATGCACCTTCCATGACAATTGTATTGTACTATCATTATTTTATTGATTATACAAAGATGCAACATTCTATTGCAACACCATTATGCCATTTTCATGCTTAATTGTCTGAAATCTCTTATGAGACTGTGTTTTAGACCCTAGATTACTGTGACAGATTAATATCCACACCCTATTCCATTAGTGCATGCAACCAAGGTTGATTTTCAACCTACGACTCCTCTTTCTACTCAATAAGCTCAGTCTCATTTCGAGGAACAAATTTTTTCATTGAGATGTTCATCATTTACATAATTGATTAGTACTTTCTCATTCATGTACATGTTGATAATTGTTTTTAGATAATTGAAATAGATTTTTTATTTGCAGAGATGCATTGCAGAGAGACTCTCTAGAAGGAGGAGGACAACAGAGGAATCTATACCCCAGATGGATGCAGTGATTTTTTGTTTTATGTACAAACGAGTCATATTTTAAATTTTCAAACTTTGTTATCACTAGAGAGTACTAGTTTAGCTACTTGATCAAGAAATATTGTTATTGATTTGTTGTCATGAGAGATGCACATTGGTCGTGATAAAGGAAACAAGCATTAGGGTCGGGAAATAACAAGACAAAGTTAGATTTTCTATATGTTAGTCCAGGACAAATATGTTGATGTATTTGTAACTTCAGAATGTATTCATTTATATATCTCATGTCTTGTACCCTAATGTTTATTCTGGGAAGTGTTTGTAATGTATTTGAGTCATGTCATGCCCCGATGTTCCTATCAGGAGATTCAATAATGTAAACAAGTCATGTCAAGTCATTGCAGGTAACCCTCCTATTGTTTAAGGGTTAAAGTCCCTGCAGTTTTGAGGCCCTAGGGTTATTAAACTATCGCAGAGAATTCAGCTCTGGTGAGTTATTGTCAAGTCAGGAATTAGTATAAATATAGAGTGAGCCTCTTTATTTATCACACACTCACTCACACTTAGTTGTAGCACATAGCTAAGGAAGAAGAAGTTGTTGGGGCTAGAAAGAAAGAGGCTAATGCTGTTGGGAGATCATCTTATTGTTTTGGGGTTTTACTTTTGGTGCTGATTATATCTTTGAGGAAGTTGTGGGGTTTTCTCCATTTATGGTTTCCCCGAGGGAAAACATTGTGTTCATTGTCTCTTGTGTTTGACTGCTGTGCTTGTTATTCTCTCAGTTAAAGATCCTAATATAATGCTATCTTAAATGATAAAGAACATCAACATGGTATCAGAGCTAACCTAAGAAGAAGACACTGTGCAACTATGGAAACTAGGGATTCCTACTTTTTGGATCTCTCTCCATAGTTTTTTAGCAAAATAAGGTTGGGCTGACTCTCCTCCCTAGGGCGCAACTTTTTGTCGAAGCGGAATCTGATTTTGAGCTTTTTTGTTTCGGACTTGACACTGCTGCCAGAAATTAGGGATTTCCATAGAAGTGGAATTTTTGAGTGAGCCTAGGCCTGGATTGATCTCCTCCTCAAAATTGAAGTTTAGAGATCAACATCAAAGCATTTGGTTGGATATAACTCCAGGAAATCCAAACCTGAATATGCTCCTGAACTAGCACTGCATAAATTCAGTTCCAAATCCAAATCTGACATATTGACCTCGTAAGATCTAAATATTTTGTATTTCCATTTGAGGTTCTCAGTTAATATGTCTCATCTTACCAAGCTTCATGAAAAGCTTGAGGGAGCTAATAACTTCTGAGCCTGGAAGTATAGGATCTCCTTGGTCCTGGAAGAAAATGAGTTGGAATCCTATATCAATGAGGAGGTTCCAGTTCCAGAGGGAGATGAGGCTAAGCCCTTACACAAGAATAAGTTGGTTATGGCTAAGAGGATTACTACTAATTCAATCAAGGATCACCTCATACCATAGGTGTCCTCCCTAAAGATACCTAAATCTCTGTTTGATGCCATAACCAAACTGTTTTAAGAAAAGAACATAAACAGGAAGATGAAGCTGAGAAACCAACTAAAGAATGTAAAGATACAAAATGGAGAGACCATCAAGTCTTACTTTACAAGGGTATCTCAGATCAAGGAACAACTAGAAGTAGTAGATGAAGAAGTAGACAGTGCAGAGATTTTGATGACCACCTTGAATGGTCTACCTAGGGCATGGGATTCTTTCATTCAAGGGATCTGTGCCAGAAAGAAGCTAGTCAAGTTCAATAGAATATGGGAAGAATGCTCTCAAGAAGAAGCTCGGATAGCAGCTCGAGAAGAAAAGATGGGAATTGAATATCAAGCTCTCATAGCCCACACTAAGAAAACCAGAAGGGACCATCATCACTCCAAAGGTAAGATTCCACACTCTAGAAGAGATCTGTCTACTATTAGATGTTACATATGTCATGAGAAAGGTCACATATCCAAATACGTCCCTAACAAAAGGAACTCAAAGAATAAAAAGGGAAACAAGAGAAGACATTGTGCTCATGCTACAGAGGATGATGAACCTTCCCCAAAGAGAATCAGACAAGAAAGTGGTGATTCTTCAAGTGATGAAAAATATGTGATGATCTCCACTCTCACGAGAACTATCTCACATGTAAGCAATGATTAGATTATAGACAGTGGTGCTTCCAAACATATGACAAGATTCAAAGAATCATTTGTGAAACTATCTGAACATGAGTCACATCACAAGATGAAACTTGGGGATGACTACCAGTATCCAATAAAAGGTAGTGGTGAATCCTCATATAATATAGACTCTGGAAATTCTATGAAGATGAAAAATGTATTGTTTGTACCAGGACTAAAGAATAAACTCCTCTCCATATCTGCATTGGATGAAAAAGGAATGAGGGTTTCTTTTGTAGATGGCCAAGTTCTTATGTGGCCAAAGGGAAAGACTTTTGATGATGCAATAGTGATTGGGGAATAAGAAGGAGGTCTATACAAATTGAAGGGCCAACCAGAACAAGCTTTGTTTCATGACTCAGTAGAACCAAATGAACTTTGGCATATAAGGTGTTAG
>LPNX010407056.1:220480-293273 GCA_001517045.1 Pseudotsuga menziesii | reverse complement strand
CAATCTCAATAATCACAATAAAATAAAATAGGGTTTTCTAGGGTTTTCAAGGTTTTTTGGTTGAGCAGTTTGAAGAAAAGAGGGAAAACATTCATAAAATGAAAGTAAACATTAAATCATGAGCATTTGAATGACTGAGATGCATAACATATAAACCATAATCAAACAGAAAACAAAATACTAAGTTTCACCCATAGTTAGCAAGCATTTCAAGCATAAAAACATTAAACAGGAAATGAATATACCAACTGAGTAATTAACACAAATTAGAAAGAAAACCAGTCAATAATATGAAGGGCATATAGTCCATATATTTCATAGTTCAGTCCTCAAAAAACACATAAGTATTTACTTAGCTCATAAACAAATCCTGATAGCCTCCCCTTGTTAGCAAAAAAATCTAACCAAATGTCTTGTTTCAGACTACATGTATCCTATTCCTTCAAAATCAGTAGAATAAATGAACCCTAACTAATTTTGGGCTATTTACCAAATATTTCAATCTAAACTATCACTATACAAAAATAAAATAACTTTTCAAACTTAACTAATAACTGACTTTCTTGACTCACTTTACAAATCTTTAGCTGCTTTAGCTAGTAAAGCAATTCCCTCCAAGGCCTGAGCTTTCCTTCTCACTTTCAATTGATCTATCTCCAAGTCTGCAACCCTCCTTGTTAGCTCCTCATTCTATTGTTGCAGCTCCTGGATGGTTTAATTTAACTCTGTGAACTGATTCTCTATTTTCCTTTTCCTTTTAAGTGCTTCTCTTGAAACTGTAATCAACTCCTCATAATGACTATTAAATTCTTCCAAATCTTCTCTAAGTTTCCTGTTTGCAGTAACTAATCGATCATTTGATTCATGTATATATTCAATTTGAGACTTGTATTGTATAATGCTTGTTTGTAGGTTTTCTTTTTCAGAATCAATACATTTGTCTCTTGATATTGTTTGCATTCCTTGTCTCCATGGGATTTTCAGTTTCTTATAGATTTCTTCATCCTCTTTCATAATCTTTGTGGAGGTCACAGGAAGCTTTGGATATTCTTCATTTTCAGCATTGTAGTGAACTTGTTCTTCAACCATCTCCTTTTTCTCTAGACAAGAAATCTTTACCTCATTTTGCTGCTGTTCTTGAAACATCTGATTTCGAATCTCGATAAAAATATCAGAGATCTTAGTATAAGTGAAGACTCATTTTTCTTTTGATTATATTGGTTTTTTACCTTTATTTCCATCTTTACTATCATCCAATTTCTCTTCAAATGATGAATCCTCTATTACTATAACCTTTTCTTTAGCCAATTTGGGATTTAGTAGCTTTTTCATGTTTAACCTAAGTTTGTTCTTCGGCCTTGTCTTAGGTCTCCAGCCTACTGCAACCTCTCCCAACATCTTCAGAGCCTTTACTTGATGAGTTATTGAGGCAAATTCAACAAATTTCATTTTTTTCCTTCTTAACACTGTTTCCTCATCACAATGAGTGTGAATTTCTTTCTTAGCACAAACCCTAGCTTCATTAGTAACAGGAATTCTAGCCTCATCAAAGAAGTATTTTTCATCCTCTTCTGATAGTAATATAATAGGGATTTTCTTCTGCTCCTCAATATCTTCTTTTACATATTGAATTGATTCTGCAGGTAAAACTTCTTTAACCGGCTTATTTTCTTTCATCTCTGATTGTAAAACTTTCCATTCCTCATCGTTAACTCACTGTCCAAACTCAAAGTTTTCATTTTCCTAATTGGTAGCTTCTCCCGGTTTATCATTTTCTTCATCTTTAATTCTTACCTTTTTTCTAAGCTTCTTAATCAGAGTTTGACCTTTATCTACTTGTATTCTCTAAGACTGTTCCCCCTGATCAGTCTTGAAACCTGACCAAAATATGAAGTGCTCCCATGTCTTTTCCCTTTTCTGCAATACAATACTTATGATGATCTTTATGATCCCATGGTGTGTTATAGTTGATTTCACCACTCCAAGTGAATCACACTTTGTATGGCCTTCCCCTTTCCCACTGTAGACTCCTTTGACCCCATGGACCATTTTTTATCCTTTGATGTTTCCTTGACCATCCCTAAAAACATGAGAAAAATGATACACATGACTTTTAAACTTATAAGCATGTATATACGTGGGTTTGACCACTAAAACTGCGTACATCGGGATGTGTACAAAATCCAAATCCTTTTGGAGTTTTCCCTGACATGGATCTGACTCACTTAACTCCTGGCCTTCCCTATTCCTTGAGATTGCTCGGATTTGACCTTTCATCGCCCCTTTGGAAATATATATAAGGAACCCCTTGGTACATTGAAGGAATAAGAGAGACTTGAGAGCAAAGAAACTATAGTCCATTGTTGCCGAAACTTATGCTTGAGTCTGCATCCCTTTGTCCCTTGGAGCACTTTGGTGTTCTTCCCAAACTTTCCTTTTTCTTGTGAGCTTGCTATCGAGAGATGGAGGATTGAGGTGGTGGAGGCCCAAGTGTGAGATTTAGTTTCTTCGGTTCGCAGACGTGCCGACAGAGGTTGTATCTTGTAATCTCTGATTTATATTAATAGAAATATCTTTCGTGTCCAATAATGTGTGTTTGAATGAATATTTTATCCATTGGATTATGTCAAATGCTTATACATTATTGATTAGATATGCTAGAATAGATCTAACACCATAATATATAGAATGCTTCTATTGTTTACTTGTTGTTGAGGAAGTAATCTATCAATTCAAGCTAAAGTTGGAAAGATCAACAGGGATCTACTTCAACCGTCCAGAATAAGGTACAAGGTCTGATCCTTTAGTGTTAAACATTTAATTTCTATTGCATATTGGAAAGGATTGGTTTCTGGAGTCAAGCTATCTGTTGTGGTACCCCAAGCCATAGGAATTTCTCTTCGTAACAGAATTGGCAACTCTGCTGGGGAGTTCCTAGTAGTTGTCCTTTGGGGGTTGTTTTATCGGCATTCAATGAATTTGAATTGCTCTTTCTCTCTTGTTTCTGTGTCGGGTCTGGGGGCATGTATTCCTGGTAGTGTCTGATTGGTGTGAATTTTGTCTCAGGTTGTCTGTTTTCCTTGATTTTATGCACCTTTATTCCTGTACACGATTTTTGAAATCACAGCCGCGTATACACACGGGTTTCTATTCGAATTCCGCATATACACGCGGGTTTACTGCGTACAGTCATGTATGCCCTTGCTTTTTCCTTTTTGTGGGATTTAATTGGTTGCTGGGTGAATTTTGATATTTGCTGAGTCTCCTTTGGCACTGTTTGAGTCTGTTTATACCTCTGTTTCTAACCAGAAACATTTTTTTAGGCTAATTTTTTTTTTAAGAATGTTCTTGTCATGGCATTTTCGATTTTTTGTTTGAGATTAGTGCATTAGAGTTATTTTACCTTAGTGCTTTGCTCGAGTTCTATTTGTGTGTGCTTACAAGGTCTAGGGGTCGTAGAATCATTCTTTTGCTTTTTGCATCTCATTTTATTTCAAAAAATCCAAAAATATTTGCTTATCCTCATGCATTGCATTTTGCAGTTTTGCATTGTACTTGCACTAGATTTGCTTTGGAGTACTAGTTAGGGCTTCATATAGGAAAGCTTGCATTCATCATTTGAAGAAAAAATGTGCATTTCACGTAGTAGCATACCTTGTTTTCATGGACACAATGCATTTGCATTGATTGTTAGGTGTGCATTTTACTTCATGTTGTGTCATAATACCATTAGTTGCATGACCATATCCCTTTTTTGAGTAATAAGGACAATTAAAATCAACGCTAAATTAAAATGACTTACACTCTTTTCTTTTCTAGGGTGCACCAACAAGCTTAGGTTTTAGGATCTTGGAATAGTTCATTGTAAGTAAATTCTCCAAGATCACTAAACAACAACATGTATGTGTCTGTCCAGGTGAGTGTGTGAAATCCTTGGTATAACCAGTGTTTCTCAGGATCCTCCTCTCAAAAGGGAGTTAAGAATGAGGCAGTGTGAGCGGTTATTGATTGAGATGACCCCTAGTCATAAATGAGTAGCACTGGAGATATTTCCAGGATTGTATTCGTATCTGGGGGCTCTTTTGAGAGTTTCAGGCTATGCTACCCCACCCATATGGTCAATCCCGCCTGCGACTGTCCGCCTGAGCATTGGTTATATTGAGGTGACCTTAGTGGCCTTACCTAGGATATCGAGGGGGTACTTTGCAAGGGTTATTCTACGGGTGTCCCAGCCAGGTTGGGGTTGGACAACACAGTTGCTTTACACGTTGAAGCTGAGGGCCACAATAACTGGTTACGTACGTCCGCTTGTTGTGTATGGGAGTTTCAAGCCTCTCCTAGGAGAGACATACCTGCTTCATTCGAGAGCTCATTTATCCAGCCCTCGTTTGCTTGCATTTGGATTTAGATTTTATTAGTGATTTCTCTATGCATGATAGTTGGCCTAGGGTTTACGTAAATAGAGAGTCTTTTCTATTTTTTGAGTCATTTTGGATTCGGGTGCGGCTCCTCATCGTTCTCATCATTTAGAAAGAATTCCACCTTCTACTTCTCCTCCTCCTTAGAGAGAGACCTAGACAGTCCAGGTGGACTATTTCACACATTGATTCACACACAATGGAAGACCATTTAGAAGGTATTCCTGAACCACCTTCTCCCATTCGTGTAGATGATGGGGAGTTCACTCCTACTTACAATCCTTCACCCGACTTGGCTGAGTTAGGTCTTCTGATTTCTAAGATAGGAACTATGCATGATAGACCTACACACTCTAGGGTTGATTCCCCATTGATGCATTACCGATATGGAATTCCAGAGGACGCCGAGACTCATTTTGAACCCGCCAGCACTAGCTATGGTAGTTATGGTATGTCTAGTTTTTCTACACATGATTTGGAATTTCATGTCGAATCTGAATTCGAGCCTAACACTATGTCTGGGGGCACTCTCATTCCTTACCATGCATAGAGGTTTGGGAGCACTAGTCATATTGCACCTTCCATATTGGTGGTGGAAGTTACATCACATATCCCTCCTAGGTTTAGGGTTAGTGATCCTATTAGGATACCATACTCAATATGAGTGACGATAGACAATAGCACGTACCTTATTACTCAGATTCCTTCATCCTCCGTACCTAGTTCTTCAAATGTTCATCCTCCACCTTATTCGCGCGGTCCTTTGAGCCGGCACATGGCTACGATTTAGGTCCATACTGCGGTTACTAGACCAATTGTGTCTCAGCTTTACATACTACTCGTTGCTTCAGGAGGTTATGTTCATACTTCTAGAGGTCATGTTACTACTTCCGGGGCATATATCCCTACTTTTGGTATGTATATTCCTACTTTCGGAGCGTATATTGCTACCTACGGAGTGTCTCATGGGGCATCACATGTGATGACTTATGGACCCTATTATGGGACGCAGTATGGACAGGGTTCTTCACCTTATGGGGGCGGGTATCAACAACCTACTTACTCTCCTAATTATGGATTTGTAGCTCCTACTAGTCAAGGTCCACCACACTATGGTGCTTCCACGCCACCCTATACGGGTCATACGGGAGGAGGGCACTATGGCCAAGGCCATGGTGGTAATCAGACCTATACGAATCAGGGAGTGACCCATTGACCTCATCATCCTAGGCTCCCTTTCCTCACAACTCTCAATCTTCCTGACTTGTCGAGATTGACGAACGATCCTATAGCTCATGACCTGGCTTGGCCAGCTGTCCCTACCAAACTTCCTTCAGACATACCTAAGTTCGAGGGAAAACTGGGAGAGGATCCGAGTGAACACATTACTATGTTTCACCTATGGTTCTCTTCGAATTCCTTATATTAGGACTCAATTCGTTTGAGACTATTTTAACGCACCCTTACAGGACCTACTGCGAAATGGTATATAGAGTTACCTAGGGGAGCTTTCGCTTTGTTCGATGACCTTGCAATGAATTTTCTTAATCACTTCTAGCTACTAGTGCGTTATGACATTGGTACTGAACTCTTATTGACATTTTGGAAAAATAAAGCCACACATATCTCTGATCATATTCAAGAGTGGCATAAACGGAAGAGGTTAATTAAAGCCTTTATACCACTGGAGTTCCTCCTTGAGTGGTTCCTCAAGTCATTATTTCTGTATATAGCAAAGGATGTTTCCACATCCGGAGTGCAGAATGAGGAACAAGCAGTTTTTAGGGCACAGGAACTGGACTTGATCTATGCTCAGTCCGTTTTGTTATATGAGATTATTCCCAATGCTCCGCGTTCCAGTTTCGACCCCAAAGTCAAACCTGGACCACATGCCAATGGAATTGTGGGTTGTGCAAGTGCGAAACCTGCAGATTCGGTTGCAAAACAAGTTAGTCAATTGTCTATCAACCAATCTACTTTAGGACAAGCTACAGCTTTGTCTCAACCCACCCAAATGACGAGTGTACTTTCTGTGCAATCGTCAGACCAGAAGGGTAACCAGCAGCCTAGACATAATAGGAAAAAGGGTAAAAATAATCGTAAGGGTGGGAATAGGAATAAAAATGCTAATAGTAATGACAAGAATGGTCAAAATTTTGCGGGGGACAAGCAAGCTAAACATAATGTTAAGTTCCCTTGAAATTTATGTAAGGACGATCACCTCACTTACTTGTTCCCTCGTATTGAAGAAGCTTCAAGATTCTTGGCACAGGGCCCAGCTGTGCTAACTAACCCTTTACCACATAATCAAAATATGAACTCAAAGTCCCATGACCAGTTTAGTGATGATCATGATCCACTAGAGAGTAGTGGTCGTGGGTGCATTAACATGGTCTGTGCTACGAAAGTGTGACTGATGCGAAAGATTATGGTTCGCCACAACCCAGCCCAAGCAAAGAGCCTGATCCACCAGGGTGCCCTTCGCGTATTAAGAAACCTATGGATAAACCTGAGACTACACCTCGCATTCGTAAGGGAGTCCTTAAGTGTTTAGGGCATAATCCAAATGCCCAAGTCGCCCAGAACTATTCAGTTGTCGAGGATTTGGGCCACACTCCTTGTGTGATTTCTGCATTGGAAGTGCTTCAGAGTTGTCCTTCACAAAGGAAGGCGTTGCTTTCTGCCCTTGGTGTGAATGATGATGATTCTTCCTCCATGATCAAATTTGAAACTGTAGGACTCCAACCTCGCTTTCCCTACTATGTGTTTCTTTTGATTCACATAGAATGTCTTAATATGATCATCAAGCACACTGTGATTGATGAGGGTGCTGTTGCTTCTATGATGTCTTTATCTTATTGGAAGGGTTTGGGTTCTCCTGAGTTGTCTAAATTAGTGACCATGTAAATTGTGTTCGATGGGAGATATTTTAGGTCCTTCGACATCCTTCCTTCCCTTAAAGTTTTCTTGGGAGGGAAGACCATTGAGATAGAGGTTGAGGTGGTTGATGCATCCCTTGACTATAATCTCTTGCTGGGTAGGAACTGGATGTACAGTATGCAAGCCGTTGCTTCTTCCTTGTTCCGTGTTGTATGCTTTCCACATAACGGGAATATCATAACAATTGATCAAACGACATTCAAGAATCCATCTGTTACCGCATCTTCGGGAGCTTTGATCCCGATCGTTGACCACTCTCAGCCGGCAACTGAGAGTGTGGGTGTAGGCATGTATCCATCCCTCATGGGAAGCTTTAGTTGTCCTGCATCGATCCTGATGACAGGATCTAGTTTCGATGAGGCTTCGACATCTATGACATCGGTGCATTTTCACACGAGCCATATGGAATATCCTTGGATTCTTCCTACATCGAGTACTTCGAGTGAGCCCGTCGTGATGAACGTGCCATTGCCTGCAGCTATGATAGCTTATCAAGCTAATCTTAAGTGTGTTGCAGAGCCTAGTCCTTCCTCTTCACGGACGGAGGAGGAGGACCCTTATGTGTTTCTGGCATGGGTAGTACAGTATTCTCACGCACATGACTACCTTGATACAGTTTTCCCTTCAGATGAAGCGATTATTGAGGCTATGTTGGGAGTTGAGCCACCATGGGAGGAACTCCATCATAGATCGTACTTTCTTCCAGAGCTTGACCACTTGGAGCGTGAGGATTTAGGGCAGTTCTTAGTCAGAGAGTTGGTAGTCCTATGGTTCCATTAAGCTCTCCTGGTCCGATGGCTGATGGAAACATGGCGAACATATCTTCAATGATTCCTATAAACATCTCTCGCAATCCTGGCATGATAGACAATGTCTATATTGGGGCAGAATGTTCCCATGCTGATATTCTTGAATACACCAAGCTATTTAAAGAATTTCGTGATATTTTTTTTGGGTATTACGATGAGATGCTAGGTATTGACCCTCGTATTGTCGAGCACGAGATCAAGACTTACCCCAACACTAGGCCTGTTCGACAACATTTACATGCAGTGAATCCTAGGAAAGCACCCGCGATTAAGGCAGAGATAGAGAAGCTATTGAAATCCAGTTTCATCTATCCCGTTCCCTTGATGGAGTGGGTTTCAAACCCCATTCCAGTGGATAAGAAGTAGGGAGAAATCCGCATATGTACTGATTTCCACGATTTGAATTGTGCCTATCCTAAGCATAATTTCCCCACACCATTTATTGATAAGATTTTGGATGAGTGTGCGGGTAGCGAGGTGTTCTCCTTCATGGACGGATTTTTCGGATATAATTATATATAGATTAAACCTAAGTACCAACATAAGGCTGCATTTATTTGTCCTTGGGGAATGTTTTCATATCAAAAAATGCCTTTCAGTCTTAAAAATGCCGGAGCTACATTTCAGCGGGTAATGACCTTGATCTTCCATGATCTCAAGTCATTTATCGAAGTATTTTTGGATGACCTTGCTGCTCATTCTCGCATGAGAATGCATCATCTATATCACTTGAGATTGTTATTTGAAAGATGCCAGCACTATTCGGTTATATTAAATCCTCATAAGTGCATCTTTTGTGTCAAGTCTGGGCATTTGTTAGGATTCATCATTTCTAAAGAGGGTATAAGAGTCGACCCTTTGAAGGTTGAGGCAATACTTTAGTTGTCTCCCTCAAAGAATATTCATCATATTTAGTGTTTGCAAGGCATGGCAAACTTCTTATGAATATTTGTTGTCAACTTTTCCAATTTGACTAGAGGCTTCATGCGTCTCTTAAAGAAGGACACCCCCTTTCATTGGGATGAGCGAGCCCTAGCATTGGCCCCAGTGATTAGTCCCCTGGACTATAGCCGTGATTTTCTATTATATGTGGCCGCGTCATTTGAGACAATTGGTATGGTTTTGGTTCAAGAGGATGAGGAGCTCCAAGAGCATCTCATATATTATCTGAGCCAGAACCTTATTGATACAGAGATTCATTATTCTCATGTCGAGAATCTTGCTTTAGCTACCGTACATGCAGTTCAACTGTTGAGACATTATATTCTCCTTCACCAGACCTTGGTTGTAGCCCATGTCAATCTATTTCAATTCATCCTCACCCGAAGGATGATTGGGGGAAAATATAATAAATGGATTGTCATTCCGCAAGAATTCGATCTCGAGTTTGTTTCGGCAAAACTGAAGAATTCTTTAATTTTTTCAAAGCTTATATCAGATTTCCTAAGCGAGGCCAAGGAGTTGGTTTGTGAAGATACGTTTGTCAATGAAAAAATATTCTTAATCTCAACATTAGACCCATGGTATGGGGATATCATAATATATTTACAAACATTGAAGACCCCTACTCACCTCTTGTGAGATGAACGATGATGATTACGTCACGTCTCTAAGAACTACCTCATAGTGGATAACACTTTGTACTGCTGTGGGGTAGATTCCATTTTACAACGTTGTTTAACTCATGAAGAGGCTGAGGTAGTGATGAATGATTGCCAAGGAGGGGCATGTGGTGGTCAATTATCTGGGATTTCTACAGCTCAAAATATTTTAAGAGCGGGTTATTTCTGGTCGTCGATCTTTAAGGATTATGTTGATGGTGTCAAGAGGTGCCACCCTTGCCAGTTGTTCGCATGTAATATGCACTCGAAACCTGACCTATTACATCCCACTATCACCACCGGTCCCTTCACTAAGTGGGGGCTCGATTTTATGGATTGCGACCCAGCTTCGACTGGGGGGCACCATCATATTATAGTGGCTGTTGATTACTTCACAAAATAGGCTGAGGCTATGCCTACAGTAAAATTCAATAGTGAGATAGCCGCTCACTTTGTATTCAACCAAATTATTACTCAGTTCGGGATTTTGAAAGAGTTTGTCACTGACCATGGATTGCACTTTCAGAACCGTATGATGGAAGAGTTGGCATCCAAGTTAGGGTATAAGCAAGAGCATTCCTCTTCTTACTACCCTCAAGTGAATGGATAGGTAGGGGCAGTGAATAAATCACTCAAATCCATTCTCCAACAAACTATTGCACAAAGCAAGAACAATTGGCACATCATGTTATATCCTTCTTTGTGGGCATATCGAACCACTGTTAAGACTGCCACTGGTTTTTCTCCATATCAACTTGTACATGGAGTGGAGTCGATATTGCCAGTTGAATGCAAGATTTCTTCTTTGAAGATAGCTGTAGAACTCTTACCGGACACTTCCCCATTGGAGGGGCATCTGGTTCACCTTGAGCAACTTGATGAGTAGCGTCGGGATGCCTTGGTGGCTCTAGAAGTCAATAAAAATCGTGTAAAGGTCCAGTACTATAAGTCTGTCAGTACAAGGAGGTTTAGTGAAAGAGACTTGGTCCTTTTTTGGGATCAACTGAAAGAACCCTCGGGGGTAGGGAAATTTAATCCTATGTGGCGTGGTCCTTATGTGGTCAAGCGTGTGTTAGAGAAGGGTGCGTATGAGTTAGTGGATTACAAAGGAATAGCCTTGGCAGAGCCTAGAAATGGGCTCTATCTCAAGAAATACTATGCATGATCTTCAGCAAAGGCTACTTATTGTATATTATTGTACATATTTGCATAGTTAGGTCTTTTTCTTATCGTGATCGGGTTTGTGATTAGTTTTCATTTCTTTTGGTAGATGTCAATGGAATCTTCCACTTACATAGGATTTGTGGATGGTGCAAGCCGTCACACTCAACACTCAGCCTTTGTTGCTTGGGTGATTTATACTCCTATGGGTTAGGTACTATCTTCAGGAGGTGTATGTCTACGGTCATCTTCCAACAATGTTGCCGAATACAATGTCGTTATCGAGATTCTACTGGATGCCATTTCACATGGCATTTTCTCTCTTGAGGTACGTCTCGATTCGGAGTTAGTAGTGTCACGGCTCAATGGTTTGTACCATGTTAGAGATTCGACGTTATTGAGAAGATTCTTACATGTGAGATTGTTAGAATGACAATTTGACAATATAACATATATACATATTCCAAGAAATAACAATCAAGTTGCTAACTCATATACTAACTACATGTTAGATTGGAATTTGTTTCATTCACAATAAATTAATCACAAGCACAATTTTTACACATGTAAATAAATAAACTGATCACCATAAAAAAATTTATATATACATCCAAAATGTGATAATACATAGTGCCATGATACAAAATTGGGGCTTGTGAGCCACCAGCATATAATACACGGTAGTACAAAGTGTATACAATCCCAGGTGTCTAATCCTATGGAGGAGGAGGAGGGTTGTGATCATGGAAGGTCACTATGGATCTAGCTAGCCGTCGAAATAATTGCACCCATGCGCATGGTACACCCACCACCTACCGCTGCATAGCCTTAGGAAAGTCCTCGACTTGCGCCATGGGAATCCTATGTGTTAGTCTCACAAAATTGGTATGAATTCTCTGGAGCGTCCGCTCTGCATCCACACCCGTGATGTCATCTCCTCTTCCCCTCCCTTTATGACGAGGGAATCCCTCTGGCCGCCATGGTCCCACATTTGCACACAAATGGTAGATGTCACTATGTATTATCACACAAAAATATGTATTTTTGATTCCATATAATCAAGAAAACACAAAAAAATTAAATAACTCAAAATTTAAAAGGAGAGGGTCAAGATTTGTTACCTATATTTCCATATGCCAATTCTGGTGGTAGCGACATGTCCGGGTCCCCTAAAAAACCTATCCCTGCATAGGGGTAGTCATTGATGGCAACTATCTGTCGTCGCCACCACGGAAAGAACTCAGCTGGATATGGGTTGGCCACCCTACCACCCCCAATCTCTGCATAGCATCTGCCCAACGTCCTTGGGCCGGATCTTGAACCTCGTGAAGAGAAACGTCCACTCTAGGGCTCAACCCTAGAACACGCTCGAAGAAAAATGTGCTCAAAATACTGCTGAACTCGAATTTCTGCACTGTACCTGCCTTACACTCACTGAGCTGACGTTTCATGTTGCTCAGTAGTGTGGTGCTCTAGTCATAGATCATGGGTCTCATGCACTCCACGGCATAGAACATCAGAGGTCGCAAGGCCTGGTGGAGTGATGCCAAGCGTGCTATCCTGACCAATGTCAATAGTATGGCCTTTAGGACCAACACCTGTATAGCGTTGGTAGGGACCTCACTGTCCACATACTCTATGTTTGCATAGCAGTACACTGCAATGTACTCATTGATAGTCAGGCCACCTCCTGGCCCACCACAAGAACGAAGGTTCACCACTTCCCCTTGTTTAGAAAGCCCAGTAATGAGGTATATGTCCTCCACCTCTATGGTGAGGGACATCCCATCTATATGAAAGGACTTCGAGTCTAGATCCCATTAATCCACCAGCATCTATAATAGTCTTGGTTTGGCCCTCAAACCACCAAGACACGAAAACTTGTAGAGTCCGCATGCATGTAGAGCTTGTTGAGCCATTAGATCAGCCCTTACTAATTCCTCTACCTCACCATGTTCACGCTCTCTCCACTCTAGGACCATCTTGCACAAGAAATTGCAAATTTTCCCATTAGATTATTGAAAAAACCTTATGCGCAGCCTCATACATGACTGTTTTCAAAACAGCCGCGTATGTACGCGGGTTTGAGGGATTTTGCCACATATATCTAGCCCTATACATGGAAAAAACCTCGATTTTCACATGGGCCACAATGCCCATTTTGGGTTGGCCTAGAAAGCTTAATTGACCATATAATTTCATCAAAATGAAAGAGAAGAGCATGAGTAAATACCTGGAAGAAACGGTAGTGGATTCTGCCGGCTGGATCTCCTGGAATTCGCTGTTGAAAATTAGAGCTCAAATGGGTAAAAGTTTCAAATTTTTATAATATTTTCAATTGTTTACTATTTATAGAATTTTTTCAAATATTTGAAAATTTTTACCCCCTTTCCTATAGTTTCGACATTTTCTAACCATTTTGGACCGTTTTTGACATAATTCATGATGTAGAGTACCTTTTTCAGTGTCGTTTCAGCTGTTGGATTGACCCGTTCGTGCTGATTTGAGGTATCATATCTAAACTGGAATATAGGTTAGGTTTCATCACCGTCTGCATTTTGCATAACCTTATTACCATATCATCATGACCTTAGGTACAAACCCACTCTATTATGTCACAGAACCTTCTTGCTGCTTTAGAAGTGGCATGATATGAGTGGTAGAGCTTCGCCTTACATGGGTACCTTAGTTAGTGCCTTATTTGAATTTGGTGCCCATGCTGACATTTTCTCCTTTAGGGTGTGGGAGTCCGTTGTATAGTATTGCCATGACATTTCACAAGAGCCTCATACTCCTCTTGATATTTTGCTGGCCTATTTCCCTCAGGACTCCCTCATGTCAAGTTGTGAATGCATTATCATGAGATTTTCCTACCTTATTGAGCTTTATGCCAGCTTCCCTGACATTGCGTTTCATCCATATAGCCGGAGCTTGTCTCATGTCTAGCCAGGCAGAGCCATTTTGATATCCTTCGCAGCTTGTCTCCCTTTTTACTGGGAGGTGATTTTCCCCTGAGTGTCGATATCCTACACATGTATCCTTGCATTGAGCATAGGTATGTTCCACTGCTTGGAACTAGTTTGTTTTCCCTTATGACACTCGTCTCCTCCTAGTATGTAACTATAAATATATTTTATTCTTTTTCCAATCTTTTTAAATAACTGAAAAAGTCCAAAAAAAAAAAAACCAAAAAGACGGACAAGGAAAGATGTTATCTGTGGCAGCTATCAAGTCATGTCACCTTCGAACAGAGCTCTGTATATCACATCCATTGGTTGGGTTATAGTTTGACTTTAGGAGCTGTACTCATTTATCTAAGTTTATCTCCACCGACTGGTTAAGCTTCCAGTCCCTATGGAGCATACGTTGATGCCTCCTGTGTCATAGAGATGTCCCAGTTTGTATATCGAGTCTATGCTACCTTTATTCAGTCACCATATGTCGTTATGCTCTTGCTCGAAGGAAGTTGAAGCCTAAGTCATCCATTCCTCAGTTCTCTTGGCTTTGCATGTCGGCCATTCCTGGTACAGTTACTGGTTCGTGCACCTTATGATCGTGTCCTTCCACATTATACAGCTTTGTTGAGTACCTCGTGTTAGATGATGGGGATTCCTTAATGCCCTCCTTCCAGCGGATTTCATCCCATCAAATTCAGATCATTTATTCTGGGATTGGAATCTAGAGTGATTTTGAGTTCCTTGAGACTTGCAGTCATCAGTGGTAGGTTCTCTTTCCATCTATAGTTTTTGGGAATACATCAATGTCCCCTTATTGATGGATCCTCTCAGGTGTTCGACCTCAACACATTTATTCACACTTGTTAGTTTTCACTCTAGTACCTTGATTCCCATTTTCATTATCGGTGGGTGATCTCGCGTTTGTTACTGCTATACATTAATGACCAGTAATGAGATGATGGACTACTATGTTCGACATAGACACCTCTATTCGTATAGTAGGACATTTACTCGTAGCGGTTTGTGTAGAATACTTTCCAGATTGGTGGCATCTCTTATGTGCTACCTTCTTGATCGTGCTAGTGTTCATGAGATTTCCGCTCTCGTGAATTGATTCTAGTATATGTCATATATTTCCAGCCACTATGGAGATCTTGATCTGTTATATATCTTCAGCCATTATGGAGATCATGGTCCTTTGTATATCTTCTTCATGGAGATTCTGATTTATGTATATTGTACGTGGCGATGACCACTTATGTGATATATTGTATCATGCCTATTCATGGCCATTGTACTCTTATGTAT
The DNA here is from genome assembly GCA_001517045.1 of Pseudotsuga menziesii. Taxonomy (NCBI): domain Eukaryota; kingdom Viridiplantae; phylum Streptophyta; class Pinopsida; order Pinales; family Pinaceae; genus Pseudotsuga; species Pseudotsuga menziesii. Next base: position 278,079 of record LPNX010407056.1, on the reverse strand, counting down.
CTAGGACTGTTATATATATTTGCAGTTATGTGCAGAGTTGTATTATTGTACTATGCTGATTGAGTGGTTGGTCTTCCCTTTGGGATCCTTCATCACTCCACTTCTGGGATGGACTTATAATGTATTTTGGCCATCGTATGACCCCTCTGATCTCACACATTAGGGGGGCATCTGTTATAGCTGATTTCACCACTCTAGGTGAATCACACTTTATATGCCCTTCCCCTGTCCCGCTGCAGACCCCTTTGACCCCATGCATTAGTTTTTCAACATTAAGCTAGCATTATGATCTTAGGATCTTTTCACTGAGAGAATAACAAGCACAACAATAAAACATAAGCACATCACAAGAGACAAGAGACACAAACAATTTTCCTCGGGGAAACCATAAAGGAGAAAACCCCGTAACTTCCTCAAAGATAGAATCAGTACCAAAACAATAAAAGCCCCAAAACAGTAAGATGATCTCCTGATAGTAGCAGTATCTCTCTCACACACTAAGAGAGCTTCTCCTCTCTCACTCATGCGCCCCAATGAGTGAGTGTGAGTGTTGCAAGTGACATAAATAGAGAGGCTCACTCTCTATTTATATTCTTTCATTCACTTGAAGTACACTCAAGCATGTCGGCCTTACTTAACAATTACTTACTAGAGCCGACATATCTAGGAGTGTCTAATAACCCTAGTGCCCCACCACTTGTGGGGACTTTGCCTCCTCCGACCAATAGGAGGGTAACACAATGGTGGGGACTATTGTCCTGACTTACAATGACTCACCTAGGGTCAACTTCACTAGGATATTCTAATAACCCAAGGGCCCCACAACTGTGGGGACTTTAACCCTTGACCAATAGGAAGGTTACCCACAATGACTTGACATGACTTTCTCATTATAGAAACTTCCTAAAATAAACATCGGGGTATGACATGACTCAAATAAATTACAATACATCCCGGAATTAACATTGGGTTATAATAGATAATAAATACAAGTGAATACATTCTGAAGTTACAATTACATCAACACTCCCTCTTAACTAGGAAGGTATTCTCTCGACACAGTTTATTAGCGCAAGTATTCTTCTCTGTATCATCTGAATCATCGTCAACTTCTCATCATCTTCCTCTTCAATTCATTTTCATCTTTAGTCATCTTTCATCTCGATCTAGATCATCACTCAATTTGGATCATCTTCACTAGATCATACTCGATCTGGAACATCATCACTGGATCATACTAGAGATGGAACATCATCACTAGATCATACTCAATCTGGAACATCGTCACTAGATCATACTCGATCTGGAACATCATCACTGGATCATACTCGATTTGGAACATCGTCACTAGATCATACTCGATCTAGAACATCATCACAGGATCTAGATCATCACTCGATCTAGATCATCATCACTGAATCTAGATCATCACTCGATCTGGATCGTCATCACTGAATCTAGATCATCACTCGATCTGGATCATCACTGCTGGATCATCATCACTGGATCTCGATCATCACTCAATCTGGATCATCACTAGCTATCATCACTATATCTTGATCATCACTCGACCTGGATCATCCCTGGTGCTATCTCATGATTCTTCTTGTCATAGTAAGTTCTACAAAGCCAGCCCTTTTTCATGCTGGTTTTAGGCCTAGCCTCCATGTAGGTCTTCTTCAGCACTTATATCTGACCTACTCGTCAGAAAGGCCTGTCTAGCACTTACATCTGACCTACTCATCAGAAAGGAACGTTCATCACTTACATATGACCTACTCATCAGAAAGGCATGCCCAACACTCACATCTGATCATATAGGAACCAATCCTATAATCGCATCAAAAAGGCCCAGCACTCACATTCACCAGCATGATAGGACACAACTACTATCATCTGTGAAAAGGCTTCAACACTTACATCTGACCTACTCATCAGAAGGGCACAGTACTCACATCCATCCAGGATGGAACACATCCTGCTCACAATGATGGAAGAGTTCTGCACTTGCATCTAAGCCGGAACCACATCCTACTCACAATGATGAAAGAACTATATTCTTTCACCCAGGCCGGAACCACAGCCTGCTCACAATGATGGAAGATTTCCTCACTTTCATCCAGGTCGGAACCACATCCTGCTCACAATGATGGAAGAACTATGTTCTTCCACCCAAGATAGAACCACATCCTGCTCGCAATGATGAAAGACTCTCATCCAGGTGGGAACACATCCTACTCACAATGATGAAGGATTTTTGCACTTACATTCATCCAGGCGGGAACACATCCTGCTCACAATGATTAAAGGGCTTGCACTCACATCTAATCTTGTAGGAACCAATCCTACAGTCATATCAGAATGGCCCCCAGTCCTCCTTGACTGAGCTACCTGGTAACTGACCAGGTGCCTCCATTCTCCTAGAGAATGGAAGTTGCCCTTACATCCGACCTGCTCGTTGGAATGGCCAACACTCACATATAACATGGAAGGAACTTAATCCTTTAGCCATGATAGAATGGTTCAGCCCTTACATCTGATCAAGTGGGAACACATCCCTCTATCACATCAATATGGCTACTCAGTCCTAGACTGAGTGTTCATGGTACCTCACCAGGAAGCTCCATTCAAAGAATGGAAATTTCCCTTACATCTGTCTTGCTCGACAGAATGGCCAGCACTCATATCTGACATGGAAGGAAGTAATCCTCTCACCATGATAGAATGGATCAGCTCTTATATCTAACCTACTTGTCAGAATGGCTATGGATCTCAGTGCTCATATCTGACATGGAAGGAACCAATCCTCTTACCATGACAGAATGGCTCAGCCCTTACATCTGGTCATGGAAGGAACCAATCCTCTCACCATGTCAAAATGGCTATGGGTCTCATCACTTTCTCTTAGAGGAAACCTTGATCTGGAGAACACCAAGCTTCTCCCTGAATTACTCAAACTTCACGCAACTCTGTTCATCCATTGCAACATACTAGAGCTTCAATGCTCCTCTCTGTACCATATCCCTGATATAGTGGTACTTGATCTCGATATGGTTCAACTTGTCATGGAACACTGGATTCTCTGACAACTTCACGCAACTCTGGTTGTCACAATGTCTACAAGTAGCATCCAAGTGGAGATCAAATATATCAAACAATAGCTTCTGTAGCCATACTGCCTCACAACTAGTTGAACAAGTTGCGACATACTTTGCTTCAGCTGTACTCAGTGCCACACAGGATTTGTTCTTGCTAAACCAAGAGATCACACCTGACCCCGTACTGAAGCAACACCCTGAAGTGCTCTTCCTATCGATGGCACTTCCTGCCCAGCAGAAACAACATAACCCTCCAGATTAATCTTTTGATTCACATCGTAGTTGAGCCCATAATCAATTGTACCCTTCAGGTACCTCAGAATATGCTTTGCAGCAGTCAAGTGAACATGTCTTAGATCTATCAGAAACTAGCTCAAGGTGTTCACGGCAAAGCAAATATCTAGTCTTCTGTTTGTCAGGTACATCAATGACCCAATCATCTGACGATACACCATAGCATCAACTGTCTCTAATGAAGCAACACTCAATAGCTTCAAGTTTGATGCCATAGGTGTGGCCATAGCCTTCCAGTCCATTGTCCCAAACCTCTTCAGGATCTCTACTACATACTTCCCTTGTCCAAGGAAGATTCCATCTATACTCAGCCACACCTCCATACCTAGAAAGTAATGCATCATACCCAATTCCTTCATCTTGAACTCAGAAGCAAGCTTTCCCTTTGTATCAACAATCAACCCATCCATACCTATCACAAATAGATCATCTACATATAGTAGAAGCATCAATGGGTTACCATCTTCAACCTTGTAGTAAAGGTTGGAATCTGCTTTACTCTTAGTAAAGCCTAGAGTCATCAGTAAATTGTCCATCTTGTTTTACCATGTCAATCCTCAAGATATTCTATAGTCACTCCCTCTGAAGTGGAGCATCATACTCCCTCTGTCTTCCATACTCTATGCACTGAAACATTCTGTACCGGAGTGACAAGTAGCTTATTATGCTACTAATATTCTATGTGACCATCTAGTGTATAGAATTGCATCTTCAACCTTGTAGCAAAGGTTAAGATCTTCATCAAGCTCATCATATATGTGTTTAAACTCTTACTGGCTGCAAATGTCTCTTCGTAGTCTAGGCCTTCTTTTCGTGAGAAGTCTTGTGCTACGAATCTTGCTTTGTATCCCATGATGTTTCCATCTACTACAGGATGGAGCTACGAACTTTCCTTCACGTATTGATACTACATCCTAGACATCATTCTTATTGAACTGGTCTTCCATTTCTTCTTGGTTACTTCTTCATGGCTGGAAGGTTCTGTATCAATGATGTCGTTGTATTTGTCATATTATTCTTTGTCTTTGAACTGTAGTCACTTGTTCTTCGAAACAAGTCTCATTCTTCTTTTCTTACAGGAGATTATGTATGCGATATTTCCTACAAGTCAAATGCATTTATATGGTTAGAAACATTTCATAAGGAATATTCATACTGGCAAGTTATTATGCATAAATTTATGATCATGCAACTACTTTAGCCAATACAACATTCATCCATATCTCACTAAAACTTTTCTAGATGCCTTCCATCTCTACCAAGACAACATTGAGATTGTGCACTAATCCAATATGTCAGCAAATAGGTTTCATTCTAGACAAGTAGCAATGGAGAGTTGTATAGCACAATAATCTACTTACCCATCACATGCATATTGGTAGTATACTGTCATTAATGCAAAAATCCTATCATGCATAATACATCAACTGAATATAAACAAATGCATAACAAAACAATATCATGAAATGACAATTGAATACTTATCTTTATTTGTTTCATGGGTAGACTTCTTCTTGAGCCTTCAACTTCATCGTCAGGCTTCATTCATAATAGCATCGTTTCTTATCCAAATGCTAAGATCGATAAGAGGTTCTTCTAGAGTTGAGTCCTTTGTATTCCTCATTGTTTGAGGGATCTTCTTTGGATGGTGAGAGCCTGATCTTCAAATGCTCCCATCTTATCTTTTCTTCTTATGGGTAGACCTTCTTCTTCTTCCCAAAGTTTGTTGAAAGTAATCACTTCCTTCTGGCACATATTCCTCGCATGAATGAATCACATGATCCTAGGATTCCATTCAAGGTGGCCATCACCACTTATGCATTCTTCACTTCTTCTTTTACTGCTTCAAGCTGTTCTTTGATTTGAGAGACCCTTGTAAAGTATGACTGTATGGTCTCTGCATTTTGGATCTTCACATTCTTCAACTGGTTTCTTAAAGTCGTCTTCTGATGTATGTTCTTCCCTTCAAATAGATTGGTCAAGGAATCAAACCTCATCGGTGTCTTTAGGGAAGACACTTGTGGTACAAGTTGATTTGTGACTGAATGAACCATAATCTTCTTGGCCTTGACCAAGTTCTTCTTGTGTAAGGCTTCTATCCTCATCTCCCTCTAAAACTAGAACCTCTCTACTCATGTAGGTGTCCAATTCATTTTCTTTAGAGAGATCATATACTTCCATGCTTGGAATTTGTCAACTTCACCAATCTTATAATCAAGCTGATGTGATAGATCACTTTGAAATGAGAACCTCAAATGAAAATAGCAAAGGATTAGATCTTACTGATTTGAAGTGTCTGTCTTGGTTCCAGAGCTAGGTGATCTAGGGTTTGTCACAGAAACCCTAATTTTCAAAACTTCGAATATTTTAGATCTGATTGGATAGAAAGATAGATATCTTCAAATGGAGCTATCCAAAGTACTCCTTTTTTGAAAACAGTGGAGGGAAGCTCCCGGAACAGGAAGCCCTAATTTTCCAATTTCTTCTGCAAAAATGCCTGTTACTGTTTCTATGATATCTCTAAAATTAATACTCCTATATGTCTGAAATTTTGTACTGAGGTAACCCCGCATGTCCCTGATCCAACATAATATTTTTCATCAGAATTGGTTTCACCATTTGATATTTATGATCCTTTTCCCAAGGCGACCTGTTACAGAACTGTTCAAAACAATGATGTTGTACGGCATGCCACATGTCACTTGTTGATTTTATGAGTCTGATATTCATATAAACAAAAGAAAAGTCCATTCCTTTTCTGGAACATCTTCAGAAATTCCATTTGGACCTTGGTAGCCCAAGATATTGCAATTATCCCCAGGTGTCCTGTTTAGGGATGAATTCTGGAAGAGGCTGGAGCCCTAACTTGGAGGGATCATATCTCCCAGAATATAGCGAATAGGACACTGAATTTTGGATACAACGTACATCAGTACTTTATCTTCAGCCCCTGTAATTTTCAGCTTCTGAGATGTCTCCAACCTCGGAATATAGCAATCAGACCAAAACTTAGCAGTTTTAGTATTTAGGTTTTTTCCTAGCTCGGGGTCAAACTAGGGTTTGACTTTCCCGGAGTTTCACCCAGCTAAATTTCTTGATCCATATCTCTAAAACTTAGTTTTGATGAGGAGAAAAATCCTATGGTGGGCTCACTAAAAAATTCCTCTTCTGTACAAAGCCCTAATTTCCGCACCAAAAACTGAAAATGCTCGGAATTGAATTCCGTTTCGACAGAAAGATGCGCCCTTCAATGGAGAGTCAGTGTAGCATAATTTTGTTGATGGATTGTGGAGAGAGACCCAAAAGGTAAGAAGAGCTAGCTTCTATAGCTGCACACTGTCTTGTTCTTAGGTTATCTCTGATACCATGTTAGTTTTTCAACATTAAGCTAGCATTATGATCTTAGGATCTTTTCACTAAGAGAATAACAAGCACAGCAATAAAACATAAGCACATCAAAATAGACAAGAGACACAAAGAGTTTTCCTTGGGGAAACCATAAAGTAGAAAAAACCACAACTTCCTCAGAGATAGAATCAACACCAAAATAGTAAAAGCCCCAAAACAGTAAGATGATCTCCTGACAGCAGCAGTCTCCTCTCTCACTCATGCGCCCCAATGAGTGAGTGTGAGTGTTGAAAGTGACATAAATAGAGAGCATCAATCTTTATTTATATTTTTTCGTTCACTTGAAGTACACTCAAACATGTTAGCCTTACTTAACAATTACTTACTAGAGCTGATATCTCTAGGAGTGTCTAATAACCCTAGTGCCCCACCACTTGTGGGGACTTTGCCTCCTTTGACCAATAGGAGGGTAACAAAATGGTGGGGACTATTGCCCTAACTTACGATGACTCACCTAGGGTCGAATTCACTAGGATAGTCTAATAACCCAAGGGCCCCACAACTGTTGGGACTTTAACCCTTGACCAATAGGAGGTCTACCCACAATGACTTGACATGACTTTCTCATTATAGAAACTTACTGGAATAAACATTGGGGTATGACATGACTCAAATACATTAAAATACATCCCTGAATTAACATTGGGTTACAATAGATAAGAAATACAAGTGAATACATTCCGAAGTTACAATTACATCAACACCATGGACCATTTTTTGTCCTTTGATGTTTCCTTGACCATCCCTAAAAACATGAGAAAAATGATACACATGACTTTTAAACTTATAAGCACTTATATACGCGGGTTTGGCCACTAAAACCGCATACATCGGGATGTGTACAAAATCCAAATCCTTTTGGAGTTTTCCTTGACATGGATCTGACTCACTTGACTCTTGGCCTTCCCTATGCCTTGAGATCGCTCTAATTCGACCTTTCATTGCCCCTTTGGAAAGATATATAAGGAACCCCTTGGTACATTGAAGGCATAAGAGAGAATTGAGAGCAAAGAAACTATAGTCCATTGTTGCCGAAACTTATGCTTGAGTCTGCATCCCTTTGTCCCTTAGAGCACTTTGGTGTTCTTCCCAAGCTTGCCTTTTGCTTGTGAGCTTGCTATCGAGATATGGAGGATTGAGGTGGTGGAGGCCTAAGTGGGGGATTCAGTTTCTCCAGTTTGAAGACGCGCCGATAGAGGTTGTATCTTGTAATATCTGATTTATATTAATAGAAATATCTTTTCCTGTCTAATAATGTGTGTTTGAATGAATATTTTATCCATTGGATTATGTTAAATGCTTATACATTATTGATTATATATGCTAGAATAGAGCTAACACCATAATATATAGAATGGTTGTATTGTTTACTTATTGTTGAGGAAGTAATCTATCAATTCAAGCTGAATTTGGAAAGCTCAACGGGGATCTACTTCAACCGTCCGGAATAAGGTACGAGGTCTGATCCTTTAGTGTTAGACATTTAATTTCTATTGTATATTGGAAGGGATTGATTTCTGGAGTCAATTGGTTTGTTGTGGTACCCCAAGCCATAGGAATTTGTCACCGTAACATGGTGAAAAACTAATTGTTCTATATGGTCCTGGTGCTCTCTTACCCTACATGACATCTTCTGTAAGCTTTAAAGTTTAAAGTTTTGAATTGGAACACCTTTTCCCCAGTCTACAACTACACCGGGAAGAAAATATCTCCAAGCATCAAAGGTGAAAGGCACCTTTTTGAACCAGAACACCCCCTCATCCAGAATCCCTGTTGCTTCAGCTAGTAATTCCATGGTTAATTTGAACTTCAAGGTGTTGTAAGACACTATATCCTTGTCTAAACATTAGGCAAACTTTTAAGAAACCTCTGAATGATAACCTTCAATCTTTTCTAAGAACACTAACCATCCTACTTCTTTAAACAACTGTGCACAATATGGAACATTTTTTACCCAGCTTAAGTCTGAGGGTTCTGCCCTATTGGTATTTCCACTCTTTTTCATTTTGAACTATGGTTAAACAACTTCTATCAATACACCATAGTCTAACTGTCTTCAAATTTTAACAAACTGACAAATAATACAGTATAGGGAAACGCAAAAGACTCTACTCTGAATTCTTCTGTTTCAATGATGAGTCCTTTAAATACATTGATTAACAATTCATCATTTAATATGGATTAAGTTAAAAACTAATACTCTGCCTTCAATTATGTCATTAGTCATTTGTTCAAAAAAACTGCAAATTAATAAAATTTGGTAATGGTTCGCGGACTACCTGTTAAAAATGACTAATTCGACTGCTGGAATCTTGTTATCTGAACTGTCAGGTGTTGAATTGCATGCTCCACTTTTCTCTGACCGCTTAGACCACTTGAAACAACCACTCTTGAAATCCCTAATTTTCGCTCTGTTTCAAAATACCGATTACCAAGCACTGATTTTTCACCACGATCTTCAATTTCTCTTTGTGCATTTCAGATAAAAACATAATTCCATACACCTTTGTCTCATTATACTCTCCTATCATTATTATATCTGCTCTGCAAGATACCACCACGATTTCGCCATCATGATGATATTCCACCTGCCTCAATGATTAAACTACAAAAGACATGTATCACATCCATCACACAATGTGATTGACAGCTCAGGCGCGAGAATCTTAAAGAAATTGAACCAAAAAATTATGATTTTAGCTTGCGTGACTTTGTTGTAGTGCCTCTGTGCATCTGTTTTTGTCTTGCGCTACAAGAAAGTACAGGTTAATGATTTTCAAAATATTGAGCTAATGATAAGGGTTTAAACTTGGTTTAGGAGTTTCAATTTAACTTTTATGCTATTTTTAGACTTTTTTAATCCATATAAGCCTTATATAAGCCCTTTTATTATAAAATCAAAGCAAAACTTGTAAAAATAAACTAAGAAATAAAAAATCCTGAGAATTAAAGGGAAAAAATCATACTATCTTTATCAACAAAATATTTTAGAAATAAAAAGTAAAACCAAGATTCAAAATATAAATAAAAGTATCAAAAACAATGGAAAATAAAAACATGACCTAACATCTGGCTCCCACTGCGGGATGAGGTCCTCCTTGTGAGGCTTCAAGAAACTGTAGACCAGTTCCTTCTGTGCTTCTACCTGCTAGTCTGCAAAATTTTCATGGGGTTATGGAGTCCTTATTCTATTTATTCACACCGGTATATACAATGGAAGTCCAGTATCCATCTCAAAAACTATAAAAATGCTTGAGGAATTGTCCATTAACTAGATTAGACAACTCGTCACCCTCCAAGGTCTGGAGAACAAAATTATTGTTTTCCAAAAAATTCGATACTATGAAAGGACCAAACCAAAGGTTATAAAACTTGCCATGCTTTCCTTTCTAGCCTTTCCTAGCATCCCATCTCAAAACCATGTCCCCCACTAAAAAAGTATTATCTTTGATCTTCCTATCAAATCTTTCTTTGATCTTCAACCTGTACAGCTGTGCCTTTTCTTCCACTTTTTCTTGTTTCTACTGTAACTCTATCATTGCATAAATTCTTCTTTGCATATCATTAGGTTCCTCCTGGTAATCTTGAAAAAATCTCATCACTGGGATACCCAACTGAACAGGAAAAACTGCATCTGTACCATATACTAATTGGAAAGGAGAAGTTCCAATTGCTTGCTTAACTATTATTCTATCTACCCATAATGCATACTTTAGCATAGAATTCCATGATCTTTTATTATGCTTCAACAATTTCCTGATAAGGATGACTAAGCTAAACCATTCCCCTGATCTTTTATTATTTTTATTAGATGACTCAGGTAAACCATTCCCCATGATCTTTTATTATTTTTATTAGATGAATTAGCTAAACCATTCCCCTAAGGATAATAAGGAGTTGAGTTTTTCAACAGGATACCATTCTTTTCACAAAATTCCCCCATAGACTTAGATTTAAGGGCTTTAGCATTATTAGTCAATATTTTCTGTGGACATCCAAATCTACTAAGAATATTTTCTTCAATAAAATCTATGATCACCTTATCTGTGGAATTCCTTGTGGGAATATCTTCTAGCCACTTAGTAAAGAAATCTATTGCAGTCAAATCCACTTATGCTGCCCTAAGGAAGATGGATTTATCTCTCCTATGAAGTCCAAACCCCACTGCCGAAAAGGGGCATTTATTGCAATTGGTTTTAAAGGTAATGACATCAACTTTTGTTTACCAGCAAATTTTTGACAAGGGATACATGCTATTACCTGCTGATATACATCTGAAAATAAAGAGGGCCAATAGTATCCAAATCTTAGAATTTTGTATGTTGTTTCCTTCCAATACTTATGACCTCCACAAGCACCTTCATGAGATTCAGAATTTACTCCAATTTCAGGTTTATCTAAGCATCTGAGTAGAATACCCCCTGGGTCTTTCAAAAATAGTTGCTATTCTACCAAACAATACTTAGTGGTTTTCAACTTCAAAGACCTAGCAGATTTTTTGTCTAAGTGTTTTGGACATTGCAAGTACAAAATAAAGTATACAATGTCTGCATACCATGTAGATGCTGAATAGAAATCCATAATCTTCTGTTTCTCCAGCTCCGCTTGATTTTCTTCTTATGATGGTTGTTCTTCCATTAGATTTAGTCCTAAAGCTTGGCAATTTGAATCAGCTAACAGTTTAGCTAGAACTTGTCCCTTTATTAGATTTGTAGGTCTGATATCCACATCATATTCCATGATTTTGGAAATCCACTTTCCTCTTTTTCCCTCACTGCCAGGCAGAGTCAAAACATATTTTATGGCAGCATTAGGCACATAAGCAATAACTTTGGAATGCAAAACATAGATTCTAAAAAAATTCAAATCTTTAACCAAAGAGTAAGCTTGTTTCTCTAAAATTTTATATTTTAACTCCGAATCTCTAAGAGTTTTGCTGAAGAATGCAATAGGCTGTTCAAGAGCGTCCTTATTCTTCTATAATAAAACAAGAGCCAATGTATCTTCAGATGCAAAAGAAAAGGTTAGAAATTCCTTTGTAAAATATGGACTTACTAATATTGGAGCTTCAGTAAGAGCCATCTTAATTTTTTCGAATGAATTCTTTGCTTTTGTAGTCCACTTGACTTCTTGATCCTTCTTCAGCATGGCTATAATATGTTTGATGGTCTCAGCGAAATTTGGTATAAACCAATGCAGAAAATTGATTTTACCAATGAAATATTGTACATCCTTTTTGCTCCTTGGCAGACTTATTTTCAGTATTGCTTTCACCCTCTTTGGATCAATCCTTATTCCATCAGCTGAAACTAAATTACCCAATAATTTACCTTTCTGTATAGCAAAATGTGATTTATTTGGATTAAGAGATAAACCATATTTTTTGCATTTCAGAAAAGTTTGTTTCAAGTGTTTTAGATGTTCATCATCTGATTGTGAAAAGACTGTAATATCATCTAAGTAAATCACTACAAACTTGTCTCTTTTCCCCACAAAGGCTATATCCATAGCTCTTTGAAAAGTTGCTCCAGCATTCATTAATCCAAAAGGCATTTTATCATACATGAAAGTTGCCCAGGGAGTAGTAAAAGCTGTTTTTTCTTTATCGTCAGGATGCATGGCAATTTGATTATATCCTAAAAAACCATCAACCATAGAAATCCTTTGTGCACCAACCACCTTCTACAATATTTGTTCTATTTTGAGAAAAGGATAATTATCCTTCAATGAAGACCTATTCAAATTTCTAAAGTCAACACATAGTCTGATTTCTCCATTATTTTTCCTAACATGAACTAAATTGGCAACCCATGAAGAATACCTGAGGGGAACAATGATCTTGGCATCTAATAACTTCTTCACTTCTTTTTCAATAACAGGAAACAAAGCTGGATTTATCTAGCTTAATTTCTATCGAAAAGGTTTAACATTCGGTTTTAAAGGTATTTTATGTTGTATAATCCCAGTATCATATGTCTTCAAGTCTTCATAATACAATGTAAAAAACATCAACATACTCCTTTAACAACTTAATGTACCTGTTTCTTTGTTCTATTGTGAGTGCTTTTGAAATCTTCACCATTCTAGGATGTTCTAGAGTACCGATACTACAGTCCACCAAATTTTATTCTGAAGACTGTACAACAGGTTTCAAAGGTGTGTCATCTTTTGAAAACATTATTTATAATGGCACTAAACCTTTAGGAATCAGATTACTTTTAAGTTCAATAATCTTGTGGCCAACAATCTCATTTTCAGCAATATCTTCAAAATCTTCAACCTCATCATCTTTTTCTTGATCAATCAAGGAATTGGAAAACTCACCTGTCAGCTCTAGAAAACTTTTTATTTCAATGTCATCTTCAAAAAATTTCCACTACTTTACATTATCAGGCATAGAAGGTCTATACCTAACCTCAATAGGATGATTTAGCTGTGTTTGGGAATTCTAAAATGTGTGGCTGCTAGGGCCAAAGACTCAGCAGTTTGGTTATGGTCCCTAGGAATATAAGTAATGCTAAAAGCCACAAAATAATTGTCTATCATATACCATACTTCATTACGATACACTTTCAGTAAATCTTGTTTCACTTGATAGTTGTTCCTCACCTACTGAACAACCAACTCGGAGTCGCCATATACAGAAATCTGCTGAATACCTAAATATTTTGCATATTTCAAACCTAACAACAAAGCTTCATATTACGTAGTATTATTGGTGGTAATAAATTCCAATTTATACATTAGCTTTATTGTTTCACCACCAGGATATATTAAAAGAACCCCTGCTCAAGCACCTTCCTTACAAAATGATCATCAAAGTATAATTGCCAAAGTTCATCTTCTTGTTCCCTAATGCATTTAACTAGCTTTTCTTTTTCAAACTATAACAAACGAGCAGTATTATAATCATCACTAAAATGCAACATACAAGTACCCAAATCCTTGTTAACAGCATACAAGGGATGATTTGTAGGTTTCTTGTCATCTGTCACAATATAGGCAAATTGCAATTCTCTGTATAACCTTATTTTTTCTCCTCCAAATACAGGAATGGTGGCATATGTTAAATCTATTTGTAAATTACCACCAACTTTATTTTCCCAAGATCTAGAGAGAAGCAGTCCAAATTTAGGTGTAATGTCTGCTACTATAACATCCATAATCACACTCTTCATTAGTAGCTGAGCCAAACTGACAACCATATCTTTAATCACTCCTAAACATTTTATAGCTCGTGAATAAAAAACATACAAATCATGATAGGGTCTTGTTATACTTAAACCTAGAGCCTCCATGACAGCCTTTGGCCTTAGGTTGTGTGATGCTCTTGAATCCAAAAGATAGTTATGTATCATATGTTCATGAATAGTCAGTGAGATGTAAAAAGGAGGTGATGCACCTGCATCATTCTCAGTTTCTTTAGCTAAAGCTGATCCACTAAAGATTTTAGGGCTTTCTTCTTGTAAATTCACTGTATCAGAAAGAGGTTGACTATTTGCTAAACCAATCATTTTAAGAACTGAATCTTTGTAAGAAGGATTCTTCATTAACTCAGTACAAGGCATAGGAATCTTAATTTTGCCTAATTCATTTACCAGATTAAAATTATGAACAATTTTGTTTGCCTCTTCAACTTCCACGTTGTTCTTTTGTTTATCTTGAATTTGTTTTTTCTCTAACACAGGATCAAACTGCTGTTTAGTAGGTACAACTACCCTTTTCTTTGGATTTTGAACTACTTGCTTTGGACCTGAACTCAAATTCAAAGTTTTCTTTGGCTCAGTCTAATATGCATCGACGGTTACATTAGTCACTTCAAAATTTAAATCATTTTCTGTTTCAAACATATCAACATCATAATATTCTGAGTTTAAAAACTCTTCTTTAGTGACAAAACCCTCAGTTAACTTCTCTCCAAAATTATTCATATCCTAGTCTATATCCTCAAAGAACACTTCCTATTCAATTTCTTCTTCATCAAAAACATTATTCTGAAGTGGGGGTGGTACTCTTTGATCCTCAGTTTCTCTCCTTTCTCGTTGTATATCATTGTTTCTTCTTTCTCTAGGTATGAAACGAGGTGCAAACTGTCTTTTGAATTACTTTTGATTATTAGGGTTTCTCTCACCTTCTTGAACAGGTTTGTTTGAAATCTTTTCTAGTTCCAACTTGTTTAATTTTGTAGTCAGTATCTTAACTAGCTTGGCCATCTCATCAATTTTACCTTTTGCAGAGTGGGATGTTGAAACCCCTGGAGCTGCCTCTTTCCTACCCTTCCTATCATATATCTGCTGAGCTATATTTCCCTTCAATCTATTCGGAGATAATATATTAGACTCCATTTCTAATGCTGCATCTTGCATGTTTAATAAAGTAATAGGTGTTCTTTCTCTTAGAAGTAGGGAAAATTCATGATCAAAAGCATTGTCATATGTGAGTTTTGCTTATGTTTCTAAAGGTTTTATCTCTGCAGGAATTCTGCAATACATTTTATTGAATCTCTTGGAAAAATCAGCTATGGTTTCATCCTTCTTTATCCTAAGGGCTCCAAACTTAGTTATATAATATGTATGATCCTTGGTGTCACCCCATTGTCTCATGAAAAGGTCCTGAAGCTCTTCTATGATAGTGATAGAATTTGCAGGAAACTCCCTGAACCATTTTATGACATCTCCATCAAGACTCTGTACAAACATCCTCATCCATACATCCTTATCCTCAATATTATGATTATTAGCACAACTAAGGAAAGCCTCCCAATGCTCCTCAGTTGTGGTTTCACCTTGTCCATTAAACCTAGGCAGCTTTTTTTGCTAATCACCTCTAGGAAGTGCATTCAAAGGCTGAGGCAAAACTAAATTCGCTTACCTAGCTGCAACCATTCAGTCCATCATATCTAATGGCTAATTTTGGGCTGCCATCATTAAGTTGACTGGTTTTGGTGATGGAAAGACTTGACTGGAACTTGGCTGGAATGGAGTTTTACCAACTTTTAGATGAAATAGAGGAATTTTTCCAGGAGATATTATCTTTGCTTTCTTGAAGGATTGAGGATCAGTGAAAAGTTGAAAATTACTGACAGGAATTATAGGCTTCAACCAAGGTGAATTATTTTTCTTCTCCCTTCAAAACATATAAAGGTGATGAAATATCTAACTGATCAGGGTTACATAGGGCTGGTGATGACTGAGACCTTTTGATTTTCCTAACTATTTTCAGTATCTGTTCTGCGTCTGAAACACCCAAATCTAAAGGTGAACTAGGCCTGCTTCTTGTTCCAACTCCCTTAGTAGCCACCGTGAAATACTGGTGAAAAGTAGTCTTTAAGATTTGTTGGTTTAAGTTCACCTCTTAAAACCAGTGAAATGATAAGTATCGCAGGGAAAAATAGATTTTCAACTTTGTTCGTCGGCAATGGCTCCAAAGATGTTAGTGCCGGAAATTGTTCCCATTTTACAAGAGAACAATCCAACACAATCTCAATAATCACAATAAAATAAAATACGGTTTTCTAGGGTTTTCAAGGTTTTTTGGTTGAGCAGTTTGAAGACAAGAGGGAAAACATTCATAAAACCAAAGTAAACACTAAATCATGAGCATTTTAATGACTGAGATGCATAACATATAAACCATAATCCAACAGAAAACACAATACTGAGTTTCACCCTTAGTTAGCAAGCATTTCAAGCATAAAAACATTAAATAGGAAATGAATATACCAATTGAGTAATTAACACCAATTAGAAATAAAACTAGTCAATAATCTGAAGGGCATATAGTGCATATATTTCATAGCTCAGTCCTCAAAAAACACATAACAGTCTTTACTTAGCTCATAAAGAAAGCCTGATAGCCTCCCCTTGTCAGCAAAAAAATCAAACCAATTGTCTTCTTTCAGAATTACATTTATCCTATTCCTTCAAAATCAGTAGAATAACTAAACCCAAACTGCTTTTGGGTTATTTACCAAATATTTCAGTCTAAACTATCATTATAGAAAAATAAAATAACTTTTCAAACTTAACTAATAACTGACTTTCTCGACTAACTTTACAAATCTTTAGCTGCTTCAGCTGGTAAACCAATTCCCTCCAAGGCCTGAGCTTTTCTTCTCGCTTTCAATTGATCTATCTCCAAGTCTGCAACCCTCCTTGTTAGCTCCTCATTTTGCTGTTGCAGCTCCTGGATGGTTTGCTTTAACTCTGTGAACTGATTCTATGTTTGCCTTTTCCTTTTAAGTGCTTCTCTTGAAACTGTAATCAACTCTTGGTAATGAATATTAACTTCTTCCAAATCTTCGCTAAGTTTCATGTTTGTAATAACTAATCCATCATTTGATTAATACATATATTCAATTTGAGACTTGTATTGTTTAATGCTTCTTTGTAGGTTTTCTTTTTCAAAATCAATACATTTGTCTCCTGATATTGTTTGCATTCCTTATGTCCATGGGATTTTCAATTTCTTATAGATTTCTTCATCCTCTTTCATAGCTCTGTGGAGGTCACATGAAGCTTTGGGTGTTCTTCATTTTCAGCATTGCAGTGAACTTCTTCTTCAACCTTCCCCTTTTTCTATAAACAAGAACTCTTTACCTCATTTTGCTGTCGTTCTTGAAACATCTGATTTCGAATCTCTAGAAAAATATCAGAGATCTTAGTATCAGTGAAGACAGATTTTTCTTTTGATTCTATTGGTTTTTTACCTTTATTTCCATCTTCACTATCATCCAATTTCTATTCATATGATGAATCCTCTATTATTGTAACCTTTTCTTTAGCAAATTTGGGATTTAGTAGCTTTTTCATGTTTAACCTAAGTTTCTTCTTCTACCTTGTCTTAGGTATCCATACTACTACAACCTCTCCCAACATCTTCAAAGCCTTTCCTTGATGAGTTATTGAGGCAAATTCAACAACTTTCATTAGTAACAAGAATTCTAGCCTCATCAAATAAGTATTTTTCATCCTCTTTTGATAGTATTGTAATAGGGCTTTGCTTCTACTCATCAATATCTTCTTTTACATCTTGAATTGATTCTGCAGGTAAAACTTCTTCAACATGCTCAGTTTCGTTCATCTCTGACAGTAAAACTTTGCTTTCCTCATCATTAACTCATTGTCCAAAAGCAAAGTTTTCATTTTCTTCATCTTTAATTGTTACCTTTTTTCTAACCTTCTTAATCAAAGTTTGACCTTTATCTACTTGTCTTCTCTGAGACTGTTCCTCTTGATCAGTCTTGAAACCTGACCAAAATATGAAGTGCTCCCATGTATTTTCCCTTTTCTGCAATACAATACTTATGATGAGCTTTATGAGCCCATGGTGAAAAACTGATTGTTTTGTATGGTCTTGGTTCTCTCTCACCCTACATGACATCTTCTGTAAGCTTTTCAAAAAGAAGAAAGAAAGGTTCATTTTAGATTCATGACTGAGATGTTGAAGGAATCTAAAATGATATTTGAAAACAAAGGCAAATCTACCCTCACAGGTGACATAGCTTTGCAAGACTTTAATAGGCTCAATCAACTCAGGTTTAAAGTTTTGAATTGGAACACCTTTTCCCCAGTTTGCAACTATACCAGGAAGCAATATCTCTGAGCATCAAAGGTGAAAGGCACCTTTTTGAACTAGAACTCTCCCTCATCCAGAATCCCTGTTACTTCATCTAGTAACTCCCTGGTTAGTTTGAACTTCAAGGTGTCAAAAGACACTATATCCTTTTCTAAACATTGAGCAAACTTGTAAGAAACCTCTTAATGATAACCTTCAATCTTTTCAAAGAACACTAACCATCCTGCTTCTGCAAACAACTGTGCATAATCTGGAAATTTTTTTACCGAGCTTAAGTCTGAGGGTTTTTCCCTATTGGTCTTTCCACTCTTTCACATTTTGAACTATGGTTAAACAACTTCTATCAATACACCACAGTCTGATTGTCTTCAAATTTTAACAAACTGACATAGAATACATTATAGGGAAACCCAAAAGACTCTACTCTGAATTCTTTTGTTTGAATGATGAATACTTTAAATCCATTGATTAACAATTCATCATTTAATATGGATTAAGTTCAAAACTAATACTTTGCCTTCAATTCTGTCATTAGTCATTTGTTCAGAAAAACACCAAATTAATAAACCTTGGTAATGGTATGTGGACTACCTGTTAAAAAAGACTAATTCGACTGCTGGAATCTTGTTATCTCAACTGTCAGGTGTCGAATTGCGTGCTCCACTTTTCTTTGACTGCTTAGACCACTCCAACCAACCGCTCCTGAAAGCCATAATTTTTGCTCTGTTTCAAAATCTCGATTACCAAGCACTGATTTTTTGCCACGATATTCAGTTGCTCTTCGTTCATTTCAAATAAAAACATAATTCCATACACCTTTGTCTCATTATACTCTCCTATCATTATTATATCTTCTCTACAAGATACCACCACGATTTCTCCATCATGATGATATTCCACCTTCCTCAGTGATTAAACTACCAAAGAAACGTATCACATCCATCACATAATGTGATTGACATCTCAGGTGTGAGAATCCCGAAGAAATTGAACGAAAAAATGATGATTTTAGCTTGCGCGACTTTCTTGTAGCGCCTCTGTGCATCTGTTTTTGTCTTGCACTACAAGAAAGTCAAGGTTAATGCTTTCCAAAATATTAAGCTAATGATAAGGGTTTAAACTTGGTTTAGGAGTTTCAATTTAACTTTTATGCTATTTTTATACTTTTTTAATCCATATAAGCCTTATATAAGCCCTTTGATTATAAAATCAAAGCAAAACTTGTAAAAATAAACTAAGAAATAAAAAATCATGAGAATTAAAGGGAAAAAATCATACTATCTCTATCAACAAAATTTTCTAGAAATAAAAAGTAAAAGCAAGCTTAAAAATATAAATAAAAGTATAGAAAACAATGGAAAACAAAAACATGACCTAACAGAAGGCTTGCACATGTGCATTACAGGGTACTACCACTTGCAAGCAAAGCTGTTGAAGGTCTTCCAGGAATGTAGACAAAACATGATGGTCTTTGCAAAGGATGTGCAAAAGGAAAGAACACAAAGAAGACATTTCCAAGTAGCGAGAGAAAGGAAAAATGAATCTTGGAAATTATCCACTCTGATGTATGCAGTCTAATGCCATCCAGTTCATTAAGTGGGTATGTATACTATGTTTATTTTATTGATGATTTTTCTAGGAAGACATGGATATAATTTATGAAGAACAAAGATGAAGTATTCAGTAAGTTCAAGGAATTCAAAGACTTGATCAAGAACCACACAGAAAAGAAGATCAAGACTTTTCAATCAGATAATGGCAGAGAATTCACTTCAAATGAATTCAAATACTTATGCAAATATTTAGGGATTAAGTGGGAGTTAACCATTCCATATAATCCACAACAGAATGGAGTTGCAGAAAGGAAGAATAGAACGATCATGGAAGCTGCAAGAGCCATGCTTCATGATCAATATCTTCCCATGCATCTATGGGTAGGAGTTGCAAGAACAAAGTACTCGAGAACAAGACACCTGAAGAATTTTTTTCTAGTAAGAAACCATAAGTCAGCCATCTTAGAATATTTGGTTGTCCAGTGTACATACACATTGCGAAAGAAAAGAGGGCAAAGTTAAATCCTTCAGGAAGGAAGGGTATATTTGTGGGATACTCTGAAAGATCGAAGGCTTAAAGAATATACTTCCCAGGATTCAAGAATATCGACATCAGTAGGGATGTGACATTTGACGAAGACTCAGCTTACAACAAATTAAGAAAGAGACCTGCTGAAGAACCTAAAGAAATAGAAGCACCCAAAATTCATGACACAATGATGAACGAAGAATATCAAGAAGAATATCGAGAAATAGAAGAACCTTAAGAACCTGTAGATCCACCTTAGGAGAAGAATCCTCACAAGAGGAAACCTTCTTGGGTACAAGAAGCTATTCAAGGTGCAGAAAGGTATGGGGCTTTAGAAGAATCACATAAAGAAAGGAAACGAACAAGGTCATGTTCCAGTTATGTAGCCTTATTATTTGATTTCATTGATAAAGAACCTTCCAAATATGAAGAAATAACAGAAAATAAAGAATGGAAGGATTCTATGATTGAAGAGTACCAATCGATCATGAAGAATTATGCTTGGGATGTTGTCCCAAGACCTGAGGGGAATTCTGTGGTGACTTCAAAATGGATCTATAAGATCAAGCATCAGATGGAAGCATAGAAAAATATAAAGCAAGATTCATGGCTCGTGGCTTCTCCCAGAAAGAAGGAATAGATTATGAAGAAACTTTTGCACCCGTAGCAAGATACACTTCCACAAGATCAGTACTTACTCTGGCTATAGTGATGAAATGGAAGATACAACAGATGGATGTCAAGACTTATTTCTTGAATGGTGTGGTGGACGAGGAAGTGCATGTGGAGCAGCCACTTAGTTTTGAGACACATGACAGGGAGTCTCATGTGTGTAGATTGAATAAATCCCTGTATGGTTTGAAATAGGAACCTAGGACATGATACTACAGAATTGAAAGCTTTCTATCCAGTTTGGGCTTTACCAAGAGTAAAGCAGATTCCAACCTTTACTACAAGGTTGAAGATGGCAACCCAGTAATGCTCCTACTGTATGTAGATGATCTGTTTGTAACAGGTATGGATGGGTTGATTACTGATACGAAGAGAAATCTTACTACCTAGTTTGAAATGAAGGACTTGGGTATGATGCATTATTTTCTAGGCATGGAGGTTTGGCAGAATGTGGATGGAATCTTCCTTAGACAAGGGAAGTATGCAATAGAGATACTGAAGAGATTTAGGATGATGGAATGCAAGGCCTTAACCACACCTATGGAATTGAACCTGAAGCTATTGAGTGAGGCTTCATTTGAGTCAGCTGATGCCACAATGTATCGTCAGATGATTGTGTCCTTGATGTACCTAATGAATACATGACCATATATTTGCTTTGCTATGAACACCTTGAGCCAGTTCCTTACAGATCTGACACATGTTCACTTGATTGCTGCAAAGCATATTTTGAATTACCTGAAGGGTACAATTGATTATGTGCTCAAGTATAAGGCTGATCAGAAGATTAACATGGAGGGTTATGTTGATTCATATTTGGCAGGCAGTGCCATCGATAGGAAGATCAATTCAGGGTGCTGCTTCAATATGGAATTAGGTGTGATCTCTTGGTTTAGTAGGAAGAAATATGGTGTGGCACTGAGTACAGCTGAAGCAGAGTATGTCGCAGCTTGTTCATCTAGTTGTGAGCCAGTATGCCTGAGGAAGCTACTGTCTAATTTATTTGATCTCCAGTTAGATGCTACTTGTATATATTGCGACAACCAAAGTTGTGTGAAGTTGTCAAAGAACCCGATATTCCATGACATGTCGAAGCATATCAAGATCAAGTATCACTATATTAGGGATATGGTGTAGAGAGGAGTAGTGAAGCTCCAGTATGTTGCGATGGATGAACAGATATCTAATGTGTTGACTAAGCCATTGGCTAGGTTGAATTTTGAGTACTTTAGGGAGAATCTTGGTGTTCTCCAGATCGAGATTCCTCCCAAGAGGAAGTGATGTGTCCGTGTTGAGCCCTTTTGACATGGTGAGAGGATTGGTTCCTTCCATGGTTAGATGTAAGTGTTGTGCCTTTCGAAAATGGTGAGAGGAATGGTTCCTTCCATGGTCATATGTAATTGTTGTGCCCTTTTGACATGGTGAGAGGATTGGTTCCTTCCATGGTCGGATGTAAGAGCTGTGACATGGTGAGAGGAATGGTTCCTTCCATTGTCAGATGTATGTGATGATACCACATATAGCATGAAAAAGGGTTGGCTCTGTGAAGAAACATCTAGTATGAAAAAGGACTAGCTCTGTGTAGATCCCACATCCAGCATGAAAAAAGGATGGCTCTGTGAAGACACATCTAGTATGAAAAAGGAATAGCTCTGTGTAGATCCCACATCCAGCATGAAAAAGGGATGGCTCTGTGAAGACACATCTAGTATGAAAAAGGACTAGTTCTATGTAGATCCCACATCTAGTATGAAAAAGGACTAGGTCTGTGAAGACTCATCGAGTATGAAAAAGGACTGGCTCTGTGTAGATCCCACATCTAGTATGAAAAAGGACTAGTTCTATGATGACTCATCTAGTATGAAAAAGGACTGGCTCTGTGTAGATGCCACATCTAGTATGAAAAAGGACTAGCTCTATGATGATACATCTAGTATGAAAAAGGAATGGCTTTGTAGATGTACATATAGCATGACAAAGGGATGGGTCTGTAGAACTTCCTATGACGAGAATAATCAAGAGATAGAACCCATGATAACAACCCAGTGATGATCCAAATCCAGTGATGATGATCCAAATCCAGTGATGATGATCTAGCAGTGATGATCTAGATGAAGATGAAGAGACTTGAAGATGAATATAACTTCAAGATGAAGATGAATTGAATATGAAGATGACGAGAACTCATTAATGATCCAGATGATACAAAGAAGAAGACCTGTGCTGATAAATTGTGTTGAGAGAATACCTTCCCAGTTAAGAGGGAGTGTTGATGTATTTGTAACTTTGGAATGTATTCACTTGTATATCATATGTCTTGTACCCCGATGTTTATTCTAGGAAGTGTCTGTAATGTATTTGAGTCATGTCATGCCCCCATGTTCCTATCGAGAGATTAAATAATGTAAACAAGTCATGTCAAGTCATTGTGGGTAACCATCCTATTGTTCAGGGTTAAAGTATCCCCAGTTTTGGGGTCGTAGGGTTATTAGGCTCTCCTAGAGAAGTTGGCCCTAGTGAGTTATTTTCAAGTCAGGAATTAGTATAAATAGAGAGTGAGCCTCTCTATTTATCACACACTCACTCACACTGAGTTGTAGCGCATAGCTGAGGAAGAAGAAGTTGTTGGGGCTGGAAAGAAAGAGGCTACTGCTATTAGGAGATCATCTTATTTTTTTGGGGTTTTACTTTTGGTGCTCATTCTATCTATGAGGAAGTTGTTGGGTTTTCTCCATTTATGGTTTCCCCGAGGAAAAAAATTGTGTTCATTGTCTCTCGGGTTTGATTATTGTGCTTGTTATTCTCTCAGTTAAAGATCCTAATATAGTGCTAGCTTAAATGATAAAAATATAACAAAATATGTATTTTTCTATACAATAGGAAGTTAGAGTATAGAGGCACGGTCTAGGATAGATGTACTTTTGTTTGCATATACATAAATGATTTTTTTGATACATGTAGATTGACAGGCCACATAAGGTCCTTCTATTTTTGTATTTTAAATTTCATGATATAAAAAATATTTCATATCAAGGCTCTTTCATGGTTCATTCTTTTAAGTGTGATTATACACGTGTGGCCAAGAATGCTTCTATGTGTAATGTTCCCAATTTTTTTATATATTTTACAATTGCATGGAGATATAAGTTAAAAATTTGAGAACAATGAACAATTACAATTTACTTAATGACAAAAATGTACATTTAAATTGTTTTTTACCAGGAACCAATTGCATATACAATGTTAAATTGTATTCACAAATATGGAACATACCTAACACACATAATCACCCAGCACAAGTAAGAAACTGATCCAACTAAGTGGAATACAAAATCACCTTACCCACATAAAAACCTAACAAACTTTTAAAGGATGCACAAAGTTGACACACCTAAGTGATGCACCTGTGTGGTCTACATAAATGAAATTGGTGTTCGGCATGATGTCATTCATCTAACGAATATATGGGATACACATCAAACCAAAAAGTATCCGAGTATAAGGTTTATTCAAAATAATGGTTATGATTATATCCTGCAGATTATGTATATCCTACACACTATTTTATCATTTTGTTAATGTACATGGCATTTGATGAATCACCTCGAGGAAAAACTTTGGAAAGGATGAAAATTATGTGTGCTTTTATTATATTTTAAATTGATTAGAGAAGTACTATTTTGGATCTTGTTTTATAAACTTTTGTTTATGTCATAATATTCAGTACATTCGTAATGTGAAGATATATATTTTGTAATAATGGCGTAAAAGATTGGCCAATTGTTTCTAAACATAAACATATTCCATTACATGGTTAATGATGTAATGGAATTGTCTTGTGAAATGTTTATTATGGTTATAGGGAGAGTTTAGATAGGGAATTATCCAAGAAAGAGTTTTTCACTACATTGTGTTATATGAAGAATGCTAAATATATAGGTATATGTGAACGGCTTATATCCTTTTGAGTTTTGCATACCATAAATGTGGGATAATATTCATGATGAGATGGTTTAGAACCTCTTTCAACCTGACACTCTTCCTTTGGTTAACGTGGAAAATGATAGGTTTATGTGAAACTTGAGTTGTTAGACACATTTTTCTCTTCCTTAGGGTCCATGTTTGATGCTCAAAAAACCAACTTTTGGTTAGTATGTTTCAATGTCCCTCTAGACTGAACCCCTATTGCTTGGCCTTATATCAAGTCTATTGTTGTTGAATGATGTTTAGGGATTCCCTTTGGAGTTGGGTTGTTGTCAATCACAATGCAGGATTGATGTTTCGAGAGGTCACCACCTATGTTTCATATCTATACCATAAGGACCTTCTATTTGGAGGGGATTTCCTATTCTTCAAGCATATCATATTTCTTATCCATCCTAGGCATTCCGAGTTTATTATTAAGTCTGTTCACATGGAATTTTGTTACCTTGTACTTCCTTCTTTCCATAGTGAAATCATGTGCATAACTGATTTCCTCCTGCATTTCATCATGCAAATGCTCACATATCTTGGATGACCAAGCTAAATTAATATGGAAACAACCTTCTTTCAAAAATTGGGTCTGACAAATGATATGAGATCCTAAGATCAATTCCCCTCCACACAGACACTGAAAACTCCTTTCTCCTTGATGAAAACACAAAAAAAAAATATTTATTTCTTGAAAATGATGGGAAATAAGTGAAGTTCAATACCTCACAACAAGAAACAAAATTATCAACATGTACAATTGGACTAATAGTTTGCAACACGTATTTTTTCAACAGGGGAAGATCTACACTCCCCTTTAAATAGATACCAATTAATACTTATTTCCATTTATGTTTTTATGTACCAAATTTTGCATTGGATCGCAATGGCCTAATCACATTTTACATATTCATAAGATTTTGTCAAATTGATGCTAAGGGTCAAATAATTGCCAAGGAGGAAAATTACTATTTTCCTAGGTTGGGGGTGGAAGCTTTGGGATTTAGAATAACGGGGACAAGAAATGATGTTTGAACATTAGAATGGAATCAATATTTAATAAAGGAGATAAATAAATAAATACAATCGGGAAAATCAAAGTGGCAATTGATCATGAAGACACATGGAGGATGTGGGACCCACACAAGCAAGGTTTTCTATGCCACATGGCATCCTCCTATTGTCATTTTGAATCCATTAGAAGTAAAAGGGTCTTGGTATGAGTTGGAATGTCAATATGCTTGGCATGAATCAACTAAGGTCGAATTGGAGTGGTCAAGTAACTCCCATGGAAGAGGAAGATGCACTTTGGAGCTAGTGCGACACTTGCACTAGATACCCTAGCTCTATGACAACAATGATGAAGATGCTATGACACCTATGACACAAATAAGATCTGAAGGCTGACATATGACATTTATGACAAATCAGGGCTAAAAATATCTCCAATGTTAGTTTTTCATCATATAAGCTAGCATTATGATCTTAGGATCTTTTCACTGAGAGAATAACAAGCACAGCAACAAAACATAAGCACATCACAAGAGACAAGAGACACAAAGAGTTTTCCTCGGGGAAACCATAAAGGAGAAAACCCCGCAACTTCCTCAGAGATAGAATCAGCACAAAAATGGTAAGACCCCAAAACAGTAAGATGCACTCCCGACCACAACAGTCTCTCTCTCTCACACTAAGAGAGGTTCTCCTCTCTCACTCATGCGCCCCAATGAGTGAGTGTGCATGTTGCAAGTGATAAATAGAGAGGCTCTCACTCTCTATTTATATTCTTCCATTCACTTGAAGTGCACTCCAACATGTCACCCTCACTTAACAATTACTTACTAGAGCTGAAATCTCTAGGAGTGTCTAATAACCCTAGTGCCCCACCACTTGTGGGGACTTTGCCTCCTCCGACCAATAGGAGGGTAACACAATGGTGGGGACTATTGCCCTGACTTATAATGAATCACCTAGGGTCGAATTCACTAGGATAGTCTAATAACCCAAGGTCCCCACAACTGTGGGGTCTTTAACCCTTGACCAATAGGAGGGTTACCCACAATGACTTGACATGACTTTCTCATTATAGAAACTTCCTGATCGGAACATCGGGGCATGACATGACTCAAATACATTACAATACATCCTGGAATAAACATCGGGTTACAATAGATAAGAAATACAAGTGATTACATTCTGAAGTTACAATTACATCAACATCCAAGAGGGTGCTCAAGGGAGTTAGTTCGGATAATATGCTTCCACATGTGATTTGATGGAAGAGGGAGACTAGGAATTGTTGTACAAGTGGCATTCTTTGGAATCTCTTTCAAACTAGAGTTGGGATGCATATCTTGGAAGGAATTAGACCCATATATATCTTGGAAACTTTATCAATGTCAATAACAAATACTGAAGGAAAGTTTTATAATTTCATAAATTTGCATTTTTGAAGAGAGAGAGCTAGTGGATGACTAGAGTCTTGCCTTAGCCAATTTCCAGGGTGAAAGATTCTCATCCAAGTTGATGTGTGGAAATTGAATTAATGTCTTTCATGGAGCTTTAATGGAGTCATAAGTTACAGGTTCAAGCAACAAGGAAACTTTTGGACACTTTAATATCAGCTTGTTCTTCCATCTATTCCATGTTTTCTCATCATATTCTTGCTCTATGGATTGAGGTGCACTTGGTGAGATATTTATATCTTTGGGGGAGATTATAATGCCCCATTATTTTATGTTATTATGTAAATGATATTTATTTAAATTTAATAATAATCTCACATCTAAATACAAAAATATTTCATGTAAAAGTGTTAAACAATTAAGAAACAGTGCCATTTCCCCACTACCTTGTTGTGAACCAATGCAATGTTGATGCATTCTAATGGATAAGTAAAATACTAATTTTTTATGGATTAATGGACTGTTATTGATGTATTATATGCTTTTAATTTTCAGTACATCAGCATTTGGATTCATTTTTTCGAGTTTCATAGCATTTGGAGAAGATTGCCTATCATTTCCCCAAGGTTGAAACTAGTATTTTTGTATCTGATTTAAGGGAGTTATAGAAGACATTAAAAGTTGAATGGCGATTAATATGATTTAAATTTTAGGTCCTTTTTATGTCCTCTACTTCCATTCAGAATGATCCAGGAGGATATTGGTGGCCACCCACCTATTCCACTTGGACCCCCACCACTGTTTCTTTCAGTTTTCCAATTTCCTTAATTGTAGCACAATTTACTATTTTTGGCAATTTTTAGCTCGTAAACTTCTGGAGCCATTTTGAGGCCCTAAACGACGTTTTTTTGGCATCGAATGGTTTGGCAAATATGAGTCCGTTCTAGACTTAATATTTGTTGTTTATGGATGTATTCCTTAAACAGATCTTTCTAACGATGTATCATGCATGTCAAACAGAGGTAGTATGCTAAAGTTACAAGCCGAGGAAATTGATGTACCAAGTTACCCAATGGGGCCCACATTTTGGTGGTTCACCTCCTAGGGTTATTTTTTGGATGTGTAGGGTTTCCATTGTTTCTTAATAATATATAGGCCTTCAAGCCTCATTGAAACACATAATTCAGAGGCATGTAGCCGCCACATCTCTTCTCAGAGATAAGCTACTAGCACTTTAGCTAGTTTATTTCCATTCTATATGTAAACTAGTTTCAGTTGCTGATTAATGAAATGAAGTTTTATTTCCACTTCATATTTGTTTCTATGGTTATTTGTGTATTATGTTGCATTCCTACATAAATCCAGATCAGTGGTATCAGAGCAATCTGCTCTTTCTTGATCATTCTTTGCATGTCCCCAACGAGGGTGGGATATAAAGAGTTAGGGCTCAATCTGGTTGAACCTGTGCAAGATCAGCCTCACAAATCTCAATGACCACCCATGGGGGATGAAAAGAAAGATGAGGGCACAGAAGATCCTATCAAAATGTTGCTCAAGGAGGCCCTTGAAAAACAAAGGAACGCAATGATGGATAACTTCACCCAGATCCTTCAACGACTTCCCACTGGGGGCACAGCTCCATCTAGCAGCCACTTTGGAGGCACAACCCCTTTTAAGGTACAAGTAAACTTCAACATTCCTATATTTAATGGCCGAATAGATGCAAACGCTATAGATAGATGGTTGAATCTATTAGAAGGATATTTCTAGGTTCATGAATTTTTCGACTGGGAAAAGATTACTTTTTCTCTACTCAAAGCCACCCCCCATGTCAATGACTAGTGGGAAACCTAGTGGAAACCTACTGTAAGAGAAAGGACGAGGACAAACCCTCTCTATTCTCAGCCATACCCACTTGGAATTCCTTTTGAGATTCCATAAAGGGACAATATTATTCGGTGGGGAGCTATGAGGACAAGTACAAACAATGGACTACGCTACGGTAGCAAAGAGATCAAGATGTGCATGAGATGATGAATTTGTTCCATACCCTACACACCAAGTCAGGTATCAAAGATTCAGAGAAACATTTGATGTTAAAGTACCACAGTTTATTTTCATAGATACATTTAGGAGGAAATGGAGTTCCTAGACATCTCCTTGCTTGGTACGACATATCAGTATGCTACCAAAATTGAGCAAAAATTCAGATAAAAAAAAGTGAGACTTTGGATCTGTGAATCAAAATCAAGGGAAAGGTGCCCCCAAAATGCAGAACTAAGGACACATCCAAATAATGGAAACTCAAGAAAACTTTCCAAAGCTGCAAGAAAAGAGAAACACTACAAAGCCGAAGAAGGAAGTGGGTAAGTGGTGTGAGTTCCATAAGAGCCCCACTCACAACACAAGTGAGTGTCAGGCCAAGCAGCCACTGGTGGCCAAGATAAAGGCTTCTAAATCAGATGCATACTCTGACACTGAATTAGAACCCAAGAAGGAGAATGACAGAGGGAAGAAGATTATCGAGGCATATCCCAATGCCACTGTTGCCACCATGAAGATCCAAAAGGAAGAACCAGAATATTCAAAGAATGAGGAGCGTCTTTTCCACTACTAGATGTGGGTAAAGGGTTCCTTGCTACAGTTCATTGCCAACAGTGGGAGCCAAAAGAATTTGATTTCAGTAGAGGTCATGAAGCAGTTGGGTTTTCTAACCACAGCACACCCACAGCCGTACATCATTGGGTGGCTTCACCAAGGATGGGATCTCTGCGTTAGCCAGCAGTACCTCCTTCCCTACAACATCAAACCCTTCACTGATGAGGTATTATGTGATATTGATCCTCTTAATGTTTGTGATGTATTATTAGTTCAACCATACTTATGGAAGTGACGTACTGTGTATGAGTCCTGACCTCGTGCTATTATTATTACGTTGGGAAATAATTTGTATAGGATACCAGAGGTACCACCTCCTGCCACTATCTCTTTGGTTACCGCAAAACAATGCAGTAAGATCATTTCCAAAACTGGGAAGTTTGTTTTCTTGATGATCCGCCCTCTCGGAAAGAAGAAGATCATGACCACAACCTCCAGACACGGCCCCTCTGCATGAAAACAACAAATGGACAAGGTCATGGATGAGTATAGAGACATGTTCACCTCACCCAACGAGGTGCCTCTCCACTGTCAGGTCAAGCACCCCATCGATTTGACCCCAGGTGCACCGCTTCCCAATGGAATGATATATTGATACTCTATTCTAGAGAATGATGAAATGAAGAGGCAAATTCAGGAGCTTCTGCAAAAGGGTCACATCCAGCCAATTTCATCGCCCTGTGGGGGCCCGATTGTGTTGGTACAGAAGAAGGATGGGACTTGGAGACTCTGTATTGACTATTGGGCCCTAAACAAGGGCAATGTCTAGAAAAGGTACCCAATCACATGGATTGATGACCTCTTGTACCAGCTTAAAGGGGAAAAATATTTTAGCAAGATTGACTTAAATTTTGGGTATCACCAGGTACCAATCGAACCGACCAATGTGTGGAATACTTCCTTCAAGCCAAGGAGGGCCTTTTTGAATGGGTGGTCATGCCTTTCAGGATGACGAATGCTTCTGCAACCTTCATGAGACTGATGGATGACACCTTGTGACCATTCACCAACTCATTTGTAGTAGTGTACTTCGATGACATCCCGATATTCTTCTAGACTTGGGAAGAGCACCTCCACCACATCCGATAGGTACTCCAAATAGTGCGACATCACACGTTGTGTGCCAATTTGGACAAGTGCACTTTTGGCATGACCCAAGTTCAGTATCTGGGATACATTATTGATGAGTGTGGGGTACATGTGGATCCAACCAAGATCCAAGTCAATTAGGATTAGCCAGCCCCAACTACTCTAATAGAGCTTCACATCTTTCTGGGCCTTGCTAATTTCTACCACATATTCATGTTGGGATTCTCTCATATCACTTGGCCCTTGATTCAAGTCACCAAGGGAGGAGAAAAAGAAAAATTCTTTTGGTCAGAAACTCAACACAAGGCATTTGCAGAATTGAAACATCGCCTCTACTGTTCCCTGGTGCTCACATTACCAGACTTGCAACAACCATTTGAGGTCAAGATAGATGCCTCTAACTATGGTATTGGGGTAGTCCTTACTCAACAAGGGAATCCAGTTGCATATCACAGTGAGACACTATCCAACACAGTCTACAAATATCCCACTTATGACAAAGAGATGTATTCCACTGTACAGGCTTGCCGGAAATGGAAGCATTACGTTTTGGGGAAGGAAATGGTCATCCACACAGACCAATGACCCCTGCAGTTCATACAAACACTCTTGGAGGGAAACCAAGTTCCAAAATTTCACCTCTAGGATGTACTATTATGTCACATGGGACACCTTTGTGTTCCTTCAAGCGAGTGTGCCAAGATGACTTAGGAAGCACACTACATTCAAGCCGCTAGGAATTTTAGGGTCCAGAAAATAGTGGCAGTACTCCAGAAGTATTTCTATTGGCTGAACCTTCGACAAGACATCAAGAAGTACGTCCGATCCTGCACTACCTACGCCATTGCCAAACCATCCATCAAGAAGCAAGGCCTCTATACTCCGTTGCATACCCCTAGTCATCCTTGGGAATCCATCTCCATGGATTACATGTCGGTCCTTCCTTCTACTAAGAATGAAAATGACTGTGTGTTTGTGGTCATTGACAAATTCTCAAATATGGCCATAATGGCGGCTTGCAAGAAGAATATCATAGCAAAATCCATTGCTAAAATATTATTTGAATGAGTGTGGGTACACTTTGGGATCCCACAGTCTATAATCTTATATTGGAACAAGAGGTTCCTTAGTACATTCTAGTCTAGCCTATGGTCAATGCTAGACGCCAATCTCACAAAGTCCACAACTTTCCATCCCTAGACTGATGGCTAGATAGAGGTTGTCAACAAGATGATTGTACACATTTTGTGCATGTACACCTCAAAGCATCCAGGAACATGAGATGAGAGCCTCCCCTATGTACAACACAACTATAACTAGGCCCTCCACAGCTCAACCAACCATAGCCCCTTTCAGGTGGGATTGGGATTCCAGCCACTAAGTCCCATTGACGTAGCCATGCCATTTGCAGTTACTCAAGATGATTCAGCTCATATCCAATCTGAATTTTCCAAGGCAAACAGCTTCATTGAGTGCATTCAGCACATTTTCCAATAGGTTCATGACATTTTTGATAGCTCCAATGCTAAGTACAAACAACGGCATGATCAACGCTGGGTGCAACACAAATTCCATGTGAGCAACAAAGTGTGGCTACATTTGCAGACGGAGTGCCTCGCTGGACCCCACCACAAGCTTCGCCCACTCCGATATGGGCAATACACCATCACCAAGGTTGTTGGGGATAATTCCTTTGAGCTCAGTATTCCACCATTCCTTGGTTTTCACCCAGTGTTCAATGTGGACTACCTTCGGCCCTACTTTCCACCTCTACTGGACACAATAGACATGGCATAACAACTCACACCAACAGAGTTAAACCTCGACTGTATGGAACAAGCTACAAGTGATCAGATTATGGAAACACAGATCAAGAACACCCACTAGTAGAAGATCCATCTATATCAAGTTGTCAAATCAGGCCAACTCCTTCACCCGGGAAAGTGGCTCACAAGGGACCAAGTTCAACAGAAGTTTCCTCATCTCATGGAGGAACTCAACGCAATGGGGACCATTGCTTCCTAAGGGGGGAGGAATGATCCAGGAGGATATTGGTGGCCACCCACCTATTCAACTTCGACCCCCACCATTATTTATTTTAGTTTTCCAGTTTCCTTAATTGTAGCACAATTTACTATTTTTGGCATTTTTCAGGTCCTAAACTTCCAGAGCCGTTTTGAGGCCCTAAACGACGTTTTTTAGGCATCGAATGGTCAGAAAATGTGAGTTCGTTCTAGACTTTAGATTTCTTGTTTATGGATGTATTCCTTAGATAGATGTTTCTAACGATGTATCATGCATGTCAAATGGAGGTAGTATGCTAAAGTTACGACCTCGGGAAATTGATGTACCAAGTTACCCAATGGGGCCCACATTTTGGCGGTTCACCTCCTAGGGTTAGGTTTTTGGATGTGTAGGGTTTCCATTATTTCTCAATAATATATAGGCCTTTCACCCTTATTGTAACACATAGTTCATAGGCATGTATCCGCCACATCTCTTCTCAGAGATAAGCTACCAGCACTCTAGCTAGTTTATTTCCATTTTGTATGTAAACCAGTTTCAGTTACTGATTAATGAAATGAAATGTTATTTCCACTGCATATTTATTTCTATGGTTACTTGTGTATTATTTTGAGTTCTTGTGTAAATTTGGATCACAAAAATACGATTTTTATTGAGTGCATTTGGAAAGTCATTTTCATCATCTACCCCTAGGGGATTTGAACCACAAGTTGGTCGTAAAACTCCATACATTGATCAAATTTAAAAAGTGAATTTCAGAAGTCATTTTATGGTTTAAATACACCTATAAACACCATTTTTATGTATCAACATCATTCATACACCTTCTGGTACAATTTGGGAGCATTTGGATCTATTTGGAGCCATATACCATTGGGGGTTTGAGCCTCAAAATTACTAATAAATTCTATGAGATCTCTTGGATACCTATTCGAATAAAAAACAACATATAATGCTGAAAATATAATTTAATTAATGTTTTATAACATATCCAAGTCTCATACCAACCATTAGTGGATGTTGTACAGTGTTTGGAAGAGATTTGTTCCAGGACCGAGGGGGGATTTCCATCTCCCAAATTGACTAGTCTTGTACCAAAACGTTTTCCCTTGAAAATTACAGACCATGTTTGCGTATATAAGTTTATTATATGTATGATATATGTGTTAATTTTTCCCATAACCCCTCATGAACTTCATCACCAAGTTTGAAAGTAATTGGAGGAGTTTGGAATCATTTGTATCCATATAGTGAGAGTTGAAACATGGTGAATTTGGGCAGATTGGGAAAATTAAATACAAGGGACATTACAATAGTCTCAAAGCATGATCTTGTCAGCTGATGTGGTCTGATATTTATGAGGACAATAATTCATGGACCACCATAATATATTGAAACCAAAAGTGCTTTTGTTGAAGAGGGGAAAAAAAGTAGGAGAAGGAGGAAATTTTTTGACGAAACTATGACTAGAGATTAAAAGGGAACTTAATATGATGGCTAGGAGCATATAAAAATCATGGAATCTATATTTGAAGAAATGAACAAGAATATTATGAGACAATTCAAATTGTTGGCTATCCAACTTGGGAGAAAATATATTGATCTTAAGAAAACCAAGGGGAAAAATGCATCAGCTTGCTTGAAGGAGCAAAAAGAGGAGACCCATGACCCACCTAGTTCTGAAATAGGTGAAGTATAAGAAGTAGTACATGAAGAGGATCTAAATTCACCCCCAAGTGACTTTGAAAAATATGAAGAAACATCACATGATTATGAAGAATTTTCTATTAAAAGTATTGATACATCCTACTATGGAAATGAAACAAAGAGCATCTACTAATGGATGCTTGAATTATGAAGGAGTACCTACTGATGGGTAGTCACACCTCTATGTTGGTGACATACAGATCAATTTTGAAAGTTTTTATGCAAGTCAAACTTCTATCAAACATGAAAATTAATAACTTGTAGCAGTTGAATAAGAAACAAGATCAACTTCCCCATCTCCACTTGAGCTTCATGAAGTTGGTCCAAGCAAGAAAGAAGAAGATGAGGAGGTTAATTTTCAATAGCCTAATTTTATTAAGGGTACTTAAATATTAATTAAAATCATATCCAAAATTCCCTTAGCATACTCCATGAAACTAAAGCATTAGTGTCAAATTCTTATTTGAGCAACTACTTCATTGGAGGAAACATCCTCCCTGGAGACATGGAGAAGATTCAAAGAGCAATGTTCCACATCAAAGGTAATCTCATGTATTTTATTTTTGATAGAAACTATTTGTTTGATCTTAATGCATTGTTAAATAATGAATAATTGAATAATAATGAGGATATTCATAAGCTCACAATTCAAAAGGAGCACCTTCTTGAAAAGTTGCAAGATACTTGTTTTTCCTCCTATGTTTCAGATTGTCAAATGGTGTATTGTTTGGAGGATTCTCTTAATATGGTGGATCTTGTGAAATGTGGATATTTGACTGTGATTGATGTGTTTGAACATGAATTTTAATATATCCAAACACTTGATGTGGTGGAATAGGAACATTAATTGTCTCTTGATGAAGGTTATGCAATTTTTAAATAAGAGCATGATTTCCTCTACATTGGAACCCATTTATGACAAATGTTTCACACTTTAAGGTGATACATGATACTACCCATATGGATCCTTACCATGATTAAAATTATACATAATTTCATCATTTGGGTGAGTTATTTCATGTAGAAATTCAGGCCAGCAGTAGATTAATTTTACCCACAACAATTATCAATTGATCATGCAAAATTGCTAACAATGGAGATTGAATATGGAGCTGTAATACAAAATTATATTAACTGAGTGTACAATAGCCAACCCTGTAATAAAATAGGTTTCTGAATATATAGAATACATCAAGAGGTCGAATGCATAAGGAGGCATCCAAAACTAGCATAAAGCAGGCTTACTCAAAATAGGCAAATCCCCCATAGGTGTAAAAAGCTGATCCCAAATCTGTCATGGAGCTCACGAATTGGAAAGGGTGCATGGGAAAGATAAAGAGTATTGGAATGGCAGCTCATACATTCTTTTGCATGGAGAAAAGAGTGGAGGATGAAGAGGACAAAAAACTAGTTCACCTCACCTAGTCTTGCTTTCCTATGTGCCTTAAAACACTGAAAAAACATGCAATAAAGCAGAAAAAGCAGAAGGGAACCTAGGAGGCCAGGACTAAAGCAGATTTGATTCCTAAGGCTTTCACAAGTGCTACATGAGTCAAAGATGGAAAGTTTGACCTCTATGGATAGGCAATTAACAACTTGCACAAGGTGGGACACATGAACTAGGCAAATAAGACAAAAATAAATGAATTAATGTCTAAGTGGGTAAACTATGGGTTGATTATTCTAACACTCCCCCTTAAGCCTAACTTTATGAGTAATAAATAAAAAATATAGGGCCTATCAACAAGGCTTAGTCACCCTTTACATACTGCATGTCCAAATAAACAAGGAAAGAGGCAAAACCAACTTGGGAAAATCCTCCCTTAAACATGGACTGTAAAACAAAATTGTAGAATATTGTCTCCACTCATGCCTTTACAGCATGATCAGCAATCCACAGCAGTGATTTGAGATTTCTGAAGGTCTTCTCACAAAATTCTTTGGTGAAGATATCAGCTACTTGTTCTAAAGATGAACAGAAGAGTAGGTGAATGGTGCCATCATGCACAAGCTCTCTGATGTAGTGCATGTGAATCTCAATGTGTCTGGTTCTCTGCTTCTGAACTGGATCTTTGTAGATTCAAATGGTACTCTTATTATCACAGTAGATAGTAGTTGAGTACTCAGGTTCGAAACCACACTCTCCAAGTAAACCATGCAACCATAAACACTGAGTTGCTGCATTAACAACTCCTCTGTACTCGGCTTCTGTAGATGAGAGTGCAATGGCACCTTGTTTCTTGCTTGACTAGATGATTGGCCCTTCTGCAAGAATGAACACATAACCTAAAGTGGACTTTTTGTCTGTGTTATCACCTGCCCAATCACTGTCAGTAAATCCAATCATATCAAGATCAGATTTTGCCTTATAGAAGATCCCATGTGTCCTTGTTCCCTGAACAAAGTTAAGGATCCTTTTGGCTTCTTTCCAATGGATCTCATGAGGCTGATCCATGAATATAGAAGCCACACTTATTGCATAACAAATATCAGGTCGAGTATGTGTCAAATACAATAAACATCCAATCAATTTTCTATACAGTGTATTGTTTACCATCGGTGGAGAATCATCTTCCTCCAGCTTCACTCCTGAAAGGAAAGGAGTTTTGCTTGCTTTGCAGTCTTGCATTTTGAATTTGATCAGCAAATCCAAGGCATACTTGGACTGGTGCACCTTTATTCCAGCTTTGGTTTGAGCAATCTCAAGCCCTAGAAATTGACTTAAGAGCCCCAAATCTGTCATGGAGAAGGCTTGGTTCATAGCTCCTTTTAAGGAAGCAATCTCACCCCGTGAGCTTCCTGTAATGAGGAGGTCATCAACATATAACACAGTGATCATTAATGAATGATTAACAGACTTAAAATAGACATTCAGATCTGATTTACACCGAAAAAAATTCAGAGATAGCAAGAAGCTATCTATCTTGGCATACCAAGCCCTGGGGGCTTGCTTTAGCCCATACAATGACTTTCTCAACCTGCACACAAGAGAAGGTTTAGTAGAAAAATCTTGAGGCTGCTGCATATATATCTCCTCAGTGAGATCTCCATTCAGAAAGGCACATTTTACATCCATGTGATGTACCTCCCATTGCCTTGAGGCTGCAATGGCTAGAGCTAGCCTGATGGAATCCATCTTTGCCACTGGGGAAAAGGTCTCATTGTAATCGATTCCATGAACCTATGAGTAGCCTTTAGCTACCAATCTATCCTTGTACTTCAGTGGTGAACCATCATCAGAAAATTTGGTCTTATAGACCCACTTACACTGTACTAGTTTTCTCCCTGGAGAAAGATCCACTAGCTCCCATGTGTTGCTCTTCTGGAGTGAGTTGAACTCCTCCTTCATGGAAGCTTGCCATCTTGGATCTCCTGCTGCTTCTTCATATGTTTTAGGATTAGAATCCACCATAAAATATCATTTTTTGGAAAACATAGGATCCTTCATGCATAGACCACTCTCAAATTGAGATCTAGTCCTCCTTGGGTCATTGGGATCCCCAGCTAGCTCACCTGCTACATGTAGTGTCTTGGATGCCCATTTAGGCCTTGTGGGGCTGTTTGGGTCTGCAATAAACTCATATCCATCAGAAAAATCAGAATCAGCATGTTCAACAAACTCTTTACTTACTTCTCGAGGTTTAGGTGGTGAAGAGGCTTCACCAATTTCCACTTCTGCAAGGGGTTCTTCTTCAAACTGAACACACCTTTCAATGAAGGCTTTATTTGTGCTCAAATTTATCAACTTGTACCCTTTTGAATCTTCAGAGTATCCAAAAAAAATACACTCTTGGCTTTGGGGCTGCAAAGCCTTCCTCTTCTCTGTCAGGATTCTAGCCCATGCCTTTGAGCCAAAAATCCTAAAATGGGTCACATCTGGCTTGTGCCCACTCCATGATTTGAAGGGAGTCATGCCATCAAGCTGTTTGTGAGGCACCCTATTCTGAATATAGGCTGCACAGTTGATAGCTTTGGCCTATTACTTTGGTGGAAAAGTTTTGGCCTCCATCATGCATGTTGCCATCTCCTTCAGTGATCTGTTCTTCCTCTCAGCAACACCATTTTGCTGTGGTGTGTAGGGGATAGAATGCTGCATCTGAATACCTACATCTACACAATAGTTAATAAACACAGACTTGACATACTCACCACCATTGTCAGATCTGAGTACCTTGAGTTTCCTTCCACACTGGTTTTCAACCAAAGCCTTAAAGACTTTGAATAGGACAAAAAATTCAGACTTGTGTTTCATGAAGTGAACCCAACAATACCTGGAAAAATAATCAATAAAGGTCAATGCATATTTGGCCTGACTCATGGACATATGAGGGAATGGGCCAGCAACATCACTATGAATCAGCTCGAGGGGTGCAGAGGTTCTCTCATGACTAGCTTTCTCAAACTTATGCTCTGGCTGTTTTCCTAGGATACAGCCTTGGCAGACTCCTTTGGAAAATTTTATCTTGGGTAGCCCTATGACCATTCTTTCTCACTAAGATCAGACAAATACTTGTAATTTAGATGGCCAAATATTTCATGCCACCGCTTGCTGGATTCATTAGCATGGATAAGAAGAGAAGAGGGGTTTGAGTAAGGTAGGAAGTGTGAAAACATGTATACCTTTTGAGCATGATTCGCAACTCCTTTTGCAATGACTCTACCAGTTGAAATCTCTGTGATCTCAACTTTATCGAGGGAGAATATGAACTTCTTAGGAGACCTAGTGTGGGTCATTTGGTACACTGACAGGAGGTTGGAGGCGAGACCAGGGACATATAGCACATTGCTGAACTTACCATGATCAAGATCTATCCTTCCTTCGCCTTTACTTTCAGTGAGAGAGTCATCTCCCAGTACAATAGATGGTCCTTTCGACATATCCAGTGAGGAGAAGGCCTCCTTAGTCGAAACCATGTGTCTTGAAGCTCCAGAGTCTATGATAAAATTGGGTGAGCTTGATGTGCCAGGAACTAGAGCATGAACTCTCTCTCTTTCATCGGAACTTGATCCTCCTTCTCTCTTCTTTGATATTTCTGGAAGGGAGATGCCATTCTTCTCCAGGAGATTGGTCATCATATAAATCTGCTTTTTCATACAAGAGCTTTCAGTGTGATTGCCCTTCGAACAGTATGAGCACTTGTTCATTTCACCTTTGTTTTTCTTCTTCTGGGTATTTTTCTTGGGACCTTGTTGATCCTCTGGAGACTGCTTCTTGTCTCTCCTTTGCTCAGGTGGATTTTTAGCTTTCTTTTTGCTTTTTGAATCCACCCTTGAATCTCCAGCAATCAAATCTTGATCTTTGGAAGGTTTGATGGTGCCCATCATCACAAGCTTGTCTTGTTCTTGTGTGAGAGATTCCATGAAATCTGCAAGGCTAGGCATCTTCCAGGTTCGAGCTGTGAGTTTTGTGGCATAGAAGGTCAAAACAAAGACTGAGTAGTTAGGTCCTAGCTTCGAGAGGATGGCCAATACGAGCTGATCATATTTCTTTTCGATACCACACCGCTTCAGCTGCAAAACTAGTGCTTTGAACTTGGAGAAATATAGTTGGAGGGATTCAAAGCTACTGGGACTCAGAGAAATCAGCTCATTTTCGATCTGATGTCCCCTCATCTCATCTGTCTTTCCAAAGAGATCAGAAATATTCTCCCATACTTGATCCGGTGAAGTTAATCCATCGAGATGGAAAAGGAGGTCTCGAGAAATACTGAGACATAGGAGGCCATAGGCCTCATCTCTCCGATTGTGCAATTTGATATTCTCTGTAGCTGCATTAGGATCTGCTTCCATTTCCATAGTCACCCTGTAGATGCCTTTTGCTCTCAAGAATATCTCCATCTCTGCTTTCCATTCGAAGTAGTTGAAGGGATTCAAGATAGTTTTCTGTGAATCCATAGCTTTAGAAAATCTGTCCCGACTGTCACTAGAAGGCTCCCAGTATTGATGTCGAACCTGCAAATTTTTTTTTGAAGGAGAGTAACAACCTACAATGGCTCTGATACCATGTAGAAATTCAGGTCAGCAGTAGATTAATTTTACCCACAACAATTATCAATTGATCATGCAAAATTTCTAACAATGGAGACTGAATATGGAGCTGTAACACAAAATTATATTAACTGAGTGTACAATAGCCAAACCTGTAATAACATAGGTTTTTTAATATATAGAATACATCAAGAGGTCGAATGCATAAGGAGGCATCCAAAACTAGCATAAAGCAGGCTTACTCAAAATAGGCAAATCCCCCATAGGTGTAAAAAGCTGATCCCAAATCTATCATGGAGCTCACGAATTGGCAAGGGAACATGGGAAAGCTAAATATTAGTGGAATCTCAGCTCATACATGCTTTTTCATGGATAAAAGAGTGGAGGATGAAGAGGACAAAAAACTAGTTCACCTCACCTAGTCTTGCTTTCCTATGTGCCTTAAAACACTGAAAAAACAGGCAATAAAGCAGAAAAAGAAGAAGGGCACCTAGGAGTCTAGGAATAAAGCAGATTTGATTCCTAAGGCTTTCCCAAGTGCTACATGAGTCAAATATGGCAAGTTTGACCTCTATGGATAGGCAATTAACAACTTGCACAAGGTGGGACACATGAACTAGGCAAATAAGACAAAAATAAATGATTTAATGTCTAAGTTGGTAAACTATTGGTTGATTATTATAACATTTCATTCTCCAGCATCCTACAATTCCATGTTTTGCAACATTTGTCTCAATGAAGTATGGATGAAAGGGTTCTTTTTGATGGTGCCACATGAGGAGTATGGAACTCCTAGATTTAATTTTTATGATGACATGGTTCGAGAAAATTATTATTCACATTTGTAGAAGCATCCTTTGTTACTTTATGATGATGCACATCTACATGGATGTAGCTATGATATGAATTTGAGTCACTTGAAGACTCATGGTTTTTCTTGCTCAACACATGGTTCATGTGATGTTTGAGAAACTTCATCCAAGACTGGGGTGAATAGATTTATTATTGGAGAATTTTTTTGTTGCTAGACACATATTTTTTTATATATTTATGATTCTATCATGTAGGTATGTATGGGTGATACTTATTTGAGTCATTTGAAGTCTCCTTGGATTTTTTGCTCATTATTTGGTTCAGATTTTAGTCGAGATTCTTCATTCACTTCTTGGATGAAAGAATACATGGCTGAATATTTTGATGCATATGAAATCCTTTTGGAGAATAATTATAGGACATGATATATTCACCTATGTCATTGGAGAAGATTTTATTGGTCACTTGAAGCTTGTATGCACTTGGAAACTGGTGGTCTACTTACTTGGAGGTATAAGCACATTCATGATTTTTTGATAAGGAACCTCCTTGATGTACATTTTTATTATGTTATGTAATTTGATGATATATATTATGTAATAATTATGGTTGGAATAATGCATACAAGGAAATGGGATCCCATATTTATCTTTCTTAATGGTATGGGTTGGAGAGCACTCTTAATTGTTGGAGTGCAATACAAGCAATTGGACCCCAAGATAGTTTTTAGTCCCTTTGATTTCAATTTTTTTGGGAAACAAGTAGTATGGGAGATGGATTCCCCACTTAATAAATTTATTTTAAT
This sequence comes from Pseudotsuga menziesii, assembly GCA_001517045.1. NCBI lineage: Eukaryota > Viridiplantae > Streptophyta > Pinopsida > Pinales > Pinaceae > Pseudotsuga > Pseudotsuga menziesii. The sequence continues at coordinate 235,486 of LPNX010407056.1, read as the reverse complement.
AACATTATTTCAGAATCAATCATGGTGGTTCCTCTCTAAAATATTCATGGAATCTCAAAGACTCAAAGTTGGGCAACTCAGTGCCAACTTCAAAGAATCATATAGAAAGCAGGTTCTTCAACACCCATGTTTAAAATTGCTCGAGGAAAAGAAATATTGGGAAGGGAGGATTTGTCATGTTAATTTTTTTTTATTGGGACACAATTAACTAATCATATTTTCCATATTCATGATATTTTGTCAAATTGATGCTAAGGGTCAAATAATTGCCAAGGAGGAAAATTACTAGTTTCCTAGGTTGGGGGTGAAAGCTTTGGGATTTGGAATAAGGGGGAAAATAAATGATGTTTAAAAATTATAATGGAATAAATATTTAATAAAGGAGATAAATAAATAAGTACAATGGAAAATCAAAGTGGAAATTGATCATGAAGACAAGTGGATGATGTGGGACCCACACAAGCTAGGTTTTCTATGCCACATGGCATCCTCCTCTTGCCATTTAGAATACATAAGAATACAAAGGGTATTGGTATTAGTTGTAAGGTAAATATACTTGGAATGAATTAATTAAGTTCGAGTTGGAGTGGAAGGGTAACTCCCATGGAAGAGGAAGAGACATTTTGGAGCTAGTGAGATACTTGGACTAGATTCCCTAGCAATATGACAACAATGATGAAGATGCTATGACACCTACGACAAAAATCAGATATGAATGTTGAAATATGAAATGTATGACATTTCAGGTCTGAAAATAGCTCCAATAGGGCACTCAATGGATTTAGGGAAGCTAAGATGCTCCCACATGTAATTTGGTGGAAGTGGGAGACTAGAAATTGTTGTACAAGTGGCATTCTTTGGAATATCTACCCAACTAGAGTTGGAATGAATCTTGGAAGGAATTATACCCATAGAGAGCTTGGAAACTTTTTAAATTTCAAGAACAAATAACGAAGGCATATTTTGATCATCTGAGAAATTTTCATTTCTGAAGAGATAGAGCTAGTGGATGACTAGTTTCTTGCCTTAGCCAATTTCAAGGGTGAAAGATTCCCATCCAAGTTAGTGTTGATGTATTTGTAACTTAGGAATGTATTCTTCTATGTATATTATATATTGTAACTGGATGTTTATTTCAGGATGTTTATATTATGTATTTGATTCATATTGTCATGCCCTGATGTTCCGATTGGGAGGATTAATAATGTAAACAAGTCATGTCAAGTCATTGTTTAAGTCCCCACAGTTTCGGGGCACTCGAGTTATTATACACTCATTAAGGTGTAGGCTCGAGTAAGTAATTGTTAAGTTGGGCCAACATGATTGAGTGCACTTCAAGTGAATGGAAGAATATAAATAGAGAGTGAGACTCTCTATTTATCATACACATCATTCACTCACGCAAGTGTGGCGCACTAGTGAAGAAGGAAATAATAGGGCTAGACTGAAGAAGAAGACTACTGCTGTTGGGAGTGCATCTTACTGTTTTTGGGTCTTACATCTTATGGTTATTCTATCTTGAGGAATTTGTGGGGTTTTCTCCATTTATGGTTTCCCCGATCAAAAACATTGTGTTCATTGTCTCTTGTGCTTGATTGTTGCACTTGTTATTCTCTCAGTAAATATCCTAACATAATGCTAGCTTAAATGTTGAAAAACTAACATGGTATCAGAGCTAACCTGAGAAGAAGACACTGTGCAGTTGCGGGAACTAGGACCTCCTAGTTTGTGGAATTTTATCCACATATTTTCAGCAAAATTAAGGTGGAAAAACTCTCCTCCTTAGGGCGCATCTTTCTGTCGAAGCGGAATTCAATTCTGAGCATTCTCAGTTTTCGATGCAGAAATTAGGGATTTCTATAGAAGAGGAATTTTTGAGTGAGACCAACATAGGATTTTTATCCTCATCAAAACCGAAGTTTAGAGACCTAGATCAATAAATTTGGTTGGGTGAAACTCCAGGAAAGTCAAACCCTAGTTTGAGCCCGAGCTAGGAAAACCCTAAATACTAAAAATGATAAGTTTTGGTACAGTCACTATATTCCGAGTTTGGAGATGTCTCATAAGATAAAAATTGAAAGGTCCAAAGATAAATTCTTTATGAACACTGTATCCAAAAATCCACCTCAGATTCTCTATATTCTCGGAGATATGATCCCTCCAAGTTAAGGTTCCAGCCTCTTCCAGAATTCATCCCTAAACAGGATATCTGGGGAGATCTACAATATATTGGGCTATATAGGTGCAAATGGAATTCCTGAAGATTTTCCAGAAATTTCACAGACTTTAATTTTAGTGGTCCAAATATCAGACTCAGAAGATGAACCAGTGACACGTGGCATGACATACAACTTCGCTGTTCTGAACAGTCCTGTAACAGGTTACCGTGGGAAAAGGATCATAAATACCAAATGGTGAAACCAATTTTGATGAAAACTATGGAGTTGGATCATGGACATGTGAGGTTAACTCAATGAGAAATTTTAGACATAGAGGATCTGTAATTTTGGAGATATCATAGAAATAGTAACAGGGATTTCTGCAGAAGAAATTGGAAATCTAGGGCTTCCGGTTCCGGGAGCTTCCCTCCGCTGTTTTCAGAAAAGGAGCACATTGGACAGATCCATTTGAAGAGATCTATCTGTCTATCCAATCATATCTAAAAGATTCCAAGTTTTGAAAATTAGGTTTTATGTGACAAACCCTAGATAAGCCAGCTCCGGAACCAAGACGGACACCTCAAATCGGTAAGATCTAATCGTTTGCTATTTTCATTTGAGGTTCTCATTTCAAAATGATCTATCACATCAGCTTGATGACAAGATTGGTGAAGTTGAAAACTTCCAAGCATAGAAGTATTTGATCTCTCTAAAGAAAATGGATTGGACACCTACATGAGTATATAGGTTCCAGTTTCAGAGGGAGACGAGGTTAGAAGCCTTTCACAAGAAGAACTTGGTCAAGGCCAAAGAAGACATCATGCTCATGCTGCAGAGGATGATGAACCATCCAGAAAGAGATCCAGATATGAAAGTGAAGATTCTTCAAGTGAGGATGAATATGTTCTGATATCATCTCTCACAGGTAACATTACTCATTAAAGTGATGATTGGCTTATAGACAGTGGGGCTTCCAAACATATGACGGGATTCAAGGAATCCTTTGTAAGACTGTCAGAACATGAATCACCTCACAAGGTGAAACTAGGAGATGACTACCAATATCCAATAAAAGGTAGTGGGGAATCTTCATACAAGCTAGACTCTAGAAGTATTGTTTGTTCTAGGACTCAAGAAGAACCTTCTCTCCATTTCAGCATTGATGTAAAAGGAATGCGGGTTGCATTCATAGATGGTCAAGTCATCATGTGGACAAATGGAAAGACTATCAATGATGCGGTAGTGATTGGAGAACAAGAAGGAGGCTTGTACAAATTGAAGGGCCATACAAAAAAAGCCTTGATCCATGACATAGTAGAGCCAAATGAGCTTTGGCATAGAAGGATTGCACAGATGCATTACAGAGCACTACCTATTGCAAGCAAAGCTGTTGAAGGTCTTCCATAATTTCAAGCTATTTGAAGGGAAGAACAAAAATCAGAATATGACCTAAAGAAACTAGTTGAAAAATGTAAAGATATAGAATGCAGAGACCATGCAAATCAAGAACAACTTGAAGCGGTAAAAGAATAAGTGAAGAATGCAGAAGTGGTGATGGCCATTTTGAATGGCCTCCCAGGATCATGGGATTCATTCATTCGAGGAATGTGTGCCAGAAGGAAGTGATTAATTTCAATAGACTCTGGGAAAAGAACTCACAAGAAGAAGAAGCTCGAGAAGAGAAGGTGGGAGAAACTGAAGATCAAGCTCTTACCATCCAAAGAAGATCCCTCAAGCAACGAGGAATATGAAGAACTCAACTCTTGAAGAACTTCTTATCCACCTTAGCTTTTGGATAAGAAATGATGCTATTATGAATGTAAAAGACAATGAAGCTGAATACTCAAGAAGGAGTCTACCCATGAAACAAATAAAGATAAGTATTCAATCGTCATTGCATGATATTGTTTTGTTATGCATTTGTTTATATTCAGTTGATGTATCATGCATGATAGGATGTTTGCATTAGTGACAGTATACTACTAATGTGCATGTGATAGGTAAGTAGCTCATGGTGCTATACAAATTCTCCATTGCTACTTATCTAGAATGAAACCTCTTTGCTGACATATTGGATTAGTGCACAATCTCAATGTTGTCCTGGTAGAGATGGGAGGCATCTAGAAAGTTTCAGTGAGATATTGATGAATGTTGTTTTGGATAAAGTAGTTGCATGATCATGTATTTATGCATAAGAACTTGCCAATATGAATATTCCTTATGAAATGTTCTAACCATACAAATGCATTTGACTTGTACGAAAGATCGCATACATATTCACCTGCAAGCAAAGAAGAATAAAAACTTGTTCCGAAGAATAAGAGACGACAGTTCAAAGACAAAGAATAATATGATGAGTGTAGTGACATCATTGATGCAGAACCTTCCAGCCACTAAGAAGAAAGGGAAGACCGGTTCAAGAAGAATGATGTCTGGGTGCAGTATCAAGACCTGAAGAGAAGTTAATAGTTCCATCATGCAGTAGATGGAAACATCATGGGATACAAAGCAAGATTCGTAGCACGAGGATTCTCACGAAAAGAAGGCCTAGACTACGAAGAGACATTTGCAGCCAGTAAGAGTTTAAACACATACATTATGAGCCTGATGAAGATCTTAACCTTTGCTACAAGGTTGAATATGTAAGTCTATACACTAGATGGTCACATAGAATATTAGTAGCATAGGAAGCTACTTGTCACTCTAGTACAGAATGTTTTGAGTGCATAGAGCACAGAAGACAGAGGGAGTATGATGCTCCGCTTCAAAGGGAGTGACTACAGAATATATTGAGGTTTGACATGGTATGACAGGATGGGAATATTACTGATGACTCTAGGATTTATTAAGAGTAAAGCGGATTCCAACCTTTGCTTCAAGGTTGAAGACGGAAGACCAGTGATGCTCATGTTATGTGTCAATGCACTATTGTTCTAGGAATGGAGGTGTGGCAGAGTACAGATGGAATATTCCTTGGACAAGGGAAGTATGCAGTAGAGATCCTAAAGAGGTTTGGGATGATGGACTGCAAAGCTGTGGCCACACCTATGGCATTGAACCTGAAGCTATTGAGTGATGCTTCATTATAGTCGGTTGATGCTACGATGTATCATCAGATGATTGGGTCATTGATGTACCTGACGAACACAAGACCAGATATTGGCTTTGCTATGAACACCTTGAGCCAGTACTTGACATATCCGAGAAGTGTTCACTTGACTGCTGCAAAGCATATTCTAAGGTACATGAAGGGTATAGTTGATTATGGGCTCAAGTACAATGCGAATCAGAAGATTAACCTAGAGGGTTATGTTGATTCAGATTGGGTAGGCAGTTCCATCGACAGGAAGAGTACTTCAGGATGTTGCTTTAGTATGCGATCAGGTGTGATCTCTTGGTTTAGCAGGAAGCAATCCTGTGTGGCACTGAGTACAGCTAAAGCAGAGTATGTCGCAGCTTGTTCAGCTGTTGTGAGGTAGTATGGCTGCGGAAGCTATTGTCTGATATATTTGATCTCCATTTGGATGCTACTTGTATACATTGTGACAACTAGAGTTGCATGAAGTTGTCAGAGAATCCAATGTTCCATGACAAGTTGAAGCGTATCGAGATCAAGTATCACTATATCAGGGATATGGTGCAGAGAGGAGTATTGAAGCTCCAGTATGTTGTGACAGAAGAATAGATAGTTGATGTATTGATGAAGCCATTGGATAGGCTGAAGTTCGAGTACTTCAGAGAGAGACTTGGTGTTCTCCAGATCGAGGTTCCATCCAAGGGAAAGTGATGTGTCCCAAAGCCATTATGATGAGTAGGTCAGATGTAAGGGCTGAGCCATTCTATCATGGTGAGAGGATTCAATTCCTTCCATGTCAGATATGAGTGCTAAAGATCCAAAGCCATTCTGACGAGTAGGTCAGATGTAAGGGCTGAGCCATTCTGTCATGGTGAGAGGATTTGGTTCCTTCCATGTCAGATATGAGTGCTGACTGCCATTCTGGGAATGGAGGCACCTGGTCAGTTACCAGGAACACTCATTCAGGGACTCAGACAGCCATTTTGATGAGTAGGTCATATGTAAGAGATGAACCATTATGTTCATGGCTAAATGATTTAGTTCCTTCCATGTCATATGTGAGTGTTGGCCATTCTATCGAGCAGGACAGATGTAAGGGAAACTGCCACTCTCCGGGAGAGTGGAGGCACCTGGCCCGTTACCAGGTATCTCAGTCAGGGACTGGGGGCCATTCTAACAAGGGTGTAGGATTCAGTTCCTACCAGGTCAGATGTGAGTGCAAAAAATATTTCTTTAGAGTGGTGGATGTGGTTCTGGCCTGGGTGAAAAGAACAGAGTTCTTTCATCATTATGGTGGATGTGGTTCCATCTTGGTTGAAAGTCTTCCATCATTGTGGTGGATGTGGTTCCAGCCTGGGTGAAAATAACAGGGTTCTTTCATCATTTTGGCAGATGTGGTTCCATCCTAGATGGATGTCATGCCCTTCTGACGAGTAGGTCAGATGTAAGTGCAGATCCATTTCACAGATGTTAGTGATGTGATGTCCTATCATGCTGGTGACTATGAGTGTTGGGCATTTCTGATGTGATTGTAGTTCACTACATGATCAGATGTGAGTGCTGGGCATGCCTTTCTGATGAGCAGGTCATATGTAAGTGCTGGGCAAAGACCTACCTGTGGGCTAGGCCTACAACCAGCATGAAAAAGGGTTGGCTCTGTAGAACTTCCCATGACAAGATTAGTACACACATGATGATGACCAGAGATGATCCAGATCAAGCTATGATCCAGATCCAGTTATGATGACTCTGAGAGATCCAGATCGAGTGATGATCCAGATCCAGTAGTAATGATCCAGATCGAGAGATGATCCAGATTTAGATCCAGATCAAGTGATGATCTAGATCCAGTCCAGTGATGATGATCCAGATCGAGTGATGATCTAGATCCAGTGATGATGTTCTATGACGATCCAGATCCATAGTTGAAGATGACTTGAAGATGAAGATGAATTGAAGACAAATATGACTTGAAGACAAAGATGATCCAGTGATACAGAGAAGAAGACGAGTGTTGAAAATTGTGTCAAAAGAATACCTTCCTAGTTAAGAGGGAGTGTTGATGTATTTGTAACTTCGGAATATATTCTTCTATGTATCTTATATATTGTAACCCGATGTTTATTCCGGGATGTTTATATTATGTATTTGAGTCATATTTTCATGCCCCGATGTTCCGATCGGAAGGATTAATAATGTAAACAATTCATGTCAAGTCATTGTTTAAGTCCCCACAGTTTCGGGGCACTCGAGTTATTATACACTCATTAAGGTGTAGGCTCAAGTAAGTAATTGTTAAGTTGGGCCAACATGATTGAGTGCACTTCAAGTGAACGGAAGAATATAAATAGAGAGTGAGACTCTCTAATTATCATACACATCATTCACTCACTCAAGTGTAGCGCACTAGTGAAGAAGGAAATATTGGGGCTAGACTGAAGAAGAAGAATACTACCGTTGGGAGTGCATCTTACTGTTTTCGGGTCTTACATCTTGTGGTGATTCTATCTTGAGGAAGTTGCGGGGTTTTCTCCATTTATGGTTTCCCCAATAAAAAACATTGTGTTCATTGTCTCTTGTGCTTGATTGATGTACTTGTTATTCTCTCAGTAAAGATCCTAACATAATGCTAGCTTAAATGTTGAAAAACTAACAGTTAGTGTGTGGAAAGGACATTCAGGTATTTCATGGAGATTTAATGGAGTCATAATTCATAGGTGAAATTTATAGGGAATCTCATGGACACTTCAATATCAACTTGTTCTTTCATCTATTCTAAGTTTTCTCATCATATTCTTGCTCTATGGATTGAGGTGCACTTTGTGAGCTATTGATTTCTTTGGGGGGGATTATACTACCCCATTATTTTATTTTATGATGTAATTGATATTTATTTCAATTTTATATGTCTCTCAGGTCTAAATACAAAAATATTTCATGTAAAAATGTTAAACAGGGAAGAAATAGTGCCATTTACGCACTACCTTGTTGTGAACCAATGTAATGTTGATGGATTCGAATGGATAAGTAAAATAATGATGGTTTATGGATGAATGGAATTTTAATGGTGTATTATATGGTTTTAAGTTTTAGTACACAAGAATTTGGAGTCATTTTGTTGAGTTTCATAGCATTTGGAGAAGATTGCCTATCATTTCCCCCAATGTTGAAACTAGTCTTTTTCCATTTGATTTAAGGGAGTTATGGTATACATGAAAAGTTGAATGGTGATGCAAAAAAGTTCATATTTATTTCATTTATATTTAACATACTTCCATTCAGAAATATTATTTCTATTGAGTGCATTTGGAAAGTCATTTTAATCGTCTACCTCTAGGGGATTTGAACCACAAGTTGCTTGTAAAATTCCATACATTGACCTGATTTCCTAAATGAGTTGAAGAAGAAATTTGATGATTTAAAGAAAACTATAAAAACTATTTTTATGTATTAAAATCATTCATACACCTTATGGTACAATTTGAGAGTAGTTGGAGCTATTTGGATCCATCTATAATTGGGGGTTTGAGCCTCATAATTACAAATAAATTTCTTGAGTTCTCTTGGATACCTTTTTGACCCCAAAACCACATAAAATGATGAAAAGATAATTTAATTAATGTATTATAACATATACAAGTCTCATACCAACCATTAGTGGATGTTGCAAAGTGCTTAGAAGAGATTTGTTCCAGGACCCATGGGGGATTTCTACCTCGCAAATTGACTAGTCTTGTCCCGAAACTTATTCCTTTGAAAATTTCAGACCATGGTTGGGTATATCAGTTGATTATATGTCTTATATATGTGTTAATGTGTCCCATAACCCCTCATGATATTCCTCACCATGCTTGAAATTAATTGAAGGAGTTTGGAATAAGTTGTATCCATATACAGAGAGTTGAAACATGGTGAATTTGAGCACATTGGGAAAATTCAATACAAATAAAATTACATCTATCTCACACCCTATTGTGGGTATCATTTATTCTCTATGATTCCAATCGAACAAAAACCATCAACATATATCTTTAATCCCACCTCCTATAGGCTTTCAGGGACACCTGTTGAATCCTTACATGGGGCATAGAATCGACACTGTGCATCAAAATGGGGTTATTTTGGGTCATTAAAGAGTGTTAAGGGAGTTTCCACATGGGAAATCTAGACACCCATTCACGGTCGAGTAATTTTCAAAGTTGAACCCTATGTGAAAAATTTTCAGATTCCCTTACTAAGCAAAACCCTAGTTTTAGAAATTGACCTAAAACACGATCCTTTGTCCATGGACCTAGAGTAGATGGAAACCCATAGAAATATTCCTATGTACTAGATCTAAAGGATTCAATGGTTCTTTGATTCAATCCATGCTCATCATTCTATGGCACATTGAATCCCACCTCCTACAGGCTTTTAGGGACACCTTTGAATCCCTATCTGGGGCATAGAATGGAAATTGTGCATCAAAATAGGGTTTCAGTTGGGATATGAAGGAGTTTTTAGGGATATTCCATGTGGGAACTCTAGCCACACGTTCATAGTCAAGGAATTTTCAAATTTGACCCCTATGTGTGAAAATTTCACATTCCCTTACTCAACAAAACCCTAGTTTCCAAAATTGACCTAAAAAATGATCCCTTGTCCATGGAACTAGAGTAGATGGACACCCCTAGCACTATTATGATGTCTTGAATCAAATGGAGTGAATGGTTCTTTGATTTGATAAATGGTCATCATTCTATGGCATGTTGAATCCCACCTTTTATAGGCTTTCAAGGACTCATGTTGAATCCCTATGTGGGGCATAGAATTCCAACCGTGCATCAAAACTATATTCCAGTGGGTTATGCACGTGTGTTTAGGGATTTTCCATGTGGGAAATCTAGACATGTATTCACGATGGAGGAATTTGTAAATTTGACCCCTATGTGCAAAAATTTCACATTCCCTTACTGAGAAAAACCATAGTTTCAAAAATTAACCTAAAACAAGATCCCTTGCCCATGGACCTAGATTAGAGGGACATCTCTAGCACTATTATGATGTCTTGAATCCAACGGATTTGACGATTCATCGATTCGATCCGTGGCCCTCATTCTATGGCACATTGAATCCCACCTCCTATAAGCTTTCACACACACATGTTGAATCCCTATGAGGGGCGTAGAATGGAAAACAAGAATCAAAACGAGGTTCCAGTGGGTCATGCAAGCTCTTTTAGGGAGGTTTAATGTGGAAATGCTAGCCACGTGTTCATTGTCTAGGAATTTTAAAATTTGACCCCTATGTGCAAAAATTTCACATTCCCTTACTTAACAAAACCCTAGTTTCCAAAATTGACCTAAAACAGGATCCCTTATCCATGTAGCCAGAGTAGAGGACAACTTGTAGAACTATATCATTGTCATGAATCCAACGGAGTTGACGGTTCGGTGATCCTATCCATGGTCATCATTCTATGGGACATTGAATCCCACCTCCTATAGGATTTCATGGGAATGTGTTGAATCCCTACCCAGGGAAAAGAATGGAAACCATGCATAAAAATGGGGTTATGGTGGGTCATGTTCAATGCTAAAAAGGCCAAATTTTGATTAGCATGTTTGTATGTCTCTATACTGCAACCCTATTTCTTGCCCTTATATCAAGTCTGTTGTTGTTACATGATGTTTAGGGATTCCCTTTGGATTTGGGTTGTTGTCAATCACAATGTGGGATTGATGATTCGATAGGTCACTGCCTATTATTTGTATCTAGTAGCATAAGGACCTTCCATTTGGAGGGGATTTGATATTATTCAAGCACATCATATTTCTTTTCCATCCTTTCCATTTCATTTCAAGTTTACTATTAAGTCTGTTCACATGGGATTTTTTTTCCCCGTACATCCTTCTTTCCACAGTTAAATCATGTGCATAACTGATTTCCCAGTTCTTATGCGAGGTCTCCATGTTTTACATTTATTTAGTCATTTGCTACTACATTTAATCATGCAAATGCTCACATCTCTTGGATGAATAGGATAAATTCATATGGAAATAACCTTCTTTTGAATTTTTGGTCTCACGAATGATATGAGATCCTAAGATCAATTCCCCTCCACACAGAAACTAACAAATCCTTTCTCTTTTATGAAGACACAAACAAATAATATTTATTTCTTGATATTGATGGGAAATAAGTCAAGTTCAACACCTCACAACAAGAAACATAATTCCCAACATCTACACATGTAATAATAGTTTGCAACAAGTATTTTTTCGAGACGAGAAGATCTACTATCACCTTCAAATATATACCAATTAATACTTCTTTCCAATTATGCATCGCTCCCTATTGTGGGTATCATTTCTTCTCTATGATTCTGATCAAACACAAACCATCAGCATATATATTTAATCCCACCTCCTATAGGCTTTCAGGGACACCTGTTGAATCCCTAACTGTGCCATAGAATGGAAATCGTTCATCAAAATAGGGTTTCGATGGGTCATGCAAGTGTGTTTAGGGAGGTTCCATGTGGGAACACTAGACACAAATTCACGATTGAGGAATTTGCAAAGTTTACCGCTATGTACAAAAATTTCACATTCCCTTACTAAGCAAGACCCTAGTTTTCAAAATTGACCTAAAACATGATCCCTTGTCAATGGAACCAGAGTAAAGGGCCACCCAAAGTGCTATTCTAATGCCCTAAGTACAGCGTTGTTGATGCTTCATCAATTCGAGCCATGATCATCATTCTATGGCACATTGAATCCCACCTCCTACAAGTGTTCAAGGACACCTCTCGAGTACCTAGCTAGGGAATATAATAGAAATCGTGCATCAAAATGGGGTTTCGGTGGGTGATGCAAGTGTGTTTAGGGATTTTCCATTTGGGAATGCTAGCCACACATTCACAGTCGAGCAATTTGAAAATTTGACCCCTATGTGCAAAAATTTCACATTACCTTACTAAGCAAAACCCTAGTTTCAAAAATTGACCTAAAAGAAGATCCCTTGTCCATGGACCCATAGTAGATGGCCACCCGTAGCATTATTTTGATGTCCTAAATACAAAAAATTCAATGGTTCTTTGATTTGAGACACAGTCATCATTCTATGGGACATTGAATCCCACCTCCTACAGGCCTTCACAGAGACATGTTGAATACCTACCTTAAGCATAGAATGGAAACTATGCATAAAAAATATGTTCCGGTGGGTCATGCAAGCATATTTAGGGAGTTTCCATCTAGGAAATATAGCCACATGTTCACAGTAGAGGAATTTTAAAAGTTGACTCCCATGTGCAAAAATTTCACATTTCCCTACTCAGAAAAACCCTAGTTTCCAAAATTGACATAAAACATGATCCCTTGTCCATAGACCCAGAGTAGTGGGCCACCTCTAACACTATTCTGATGTCCCAAATTCAACAAATTTGAAGGTTTGTCGATCCAATCCATGGTCATAATTCTATGGCATGTTGAATCCCACATCCTACAAGACTTCACTGATACCCGTTGAATCCCTACCCAAGGCATAGAATCAAAACCATGCATCAAAACGGGGTTCTGGTGGGTCATTCAAGCATGTTTAGGAGGTTCCATTTTGGATCACTAGCCTCATGTTCATGGTCGAGGAATTTGCAAATTTGGCCCCTATGTGCAAAAATTTCACTTTCCCTTACTTAGCAAAAACCTAGTTTCCAAAATTGACCAAAAATAGGATTCGTTGTCCATGTACCTAGACTAGAGGACCACCCCTAGCACTATTTAGATGTCTTGAATCCAACAGAATTGAAGGTTCATTGATTTGAACCACGATCATCATTATATGGCATTTTCAAGCCCACCTCCAATAGGATTTCATAGACACCTGTTGAATCCCTACCTAAGGCATAGAATGACAACCATGCATAGAAATGGGGTTTCAGTGGGCCATACAAGTGTGTTTAAGGATATTCCATCTGTAAACTTTAGGCGCACATTCACGGTTGAGAAATTTGTAAATTTGACCCCTATGAGAAAAATTTTCACATTCCCTTACGGAGAAAAACCCTATTTTCCAAAATTGACCTAAAATATGATCTCTTGTCCATGGACCTAGAGTAGAGGGCCAACCCTAGTACTATCTTGATGTCCTGAATCCAACGGAGTTTATTGTTCTTCGATCTGAGCCACGACCATCATTATATGGAATGGGGAAGCCCACCTCCTATACGATTTGAGGGACACCCATTGAATCCCTACCCGAGGCATAGAATTCCTACCTATAGGCTACAAACCATGGTTTCTATGGTTTAGAATGCAAGCTATGGTTTATGGTGCAAACTAGGGTGACTAGGATTGGCTATAAGGTTTTCAAGCTAGGATTGGCCATGGCTATTACGATAGGGTTACTACTCCTTAACTACACGGCTCCATTTCAGTTTGTACTTAGGACTTGGGGGATGCAGGTAAACTGCCTTTAAATTTTTTCATTCGTTTTTTATCTAGAAAACAAATTGGGATTTGTTTTTATAATTTTTTTCCAACATTTAATTATTCTAAGCTTGCTCGCTATCAAATGCACTTTTTAATGCACCTTCCAAGCTCACTAGAAAATTCGTAAATGTCTTATGTATGGCTCGAGCTCTTTATTAAGACCTAGCAATCAGAGATAGGTTCACTCACTTCTATGGAAAAATAAATTATCAGATTCAAGGAGATTTCTCTCCCCTTTTCTCTTCCTCCTTGAGGGCCAACTCCCGCACTTAGGAGGTAAAGAGGCCACAATAGGTTTTGGTTCTTCAACCATATATGGCATTGGATTATCTGCTGTAGAATTGACTTCCTCCAGATCCATTTAATGAGGGGGTTATATTAATGTGGGGGTTTCTATATTAATGGGAATATTTTAATACCTTATTTTAAAACTTGCATTATGAAGTTCCATGAAAACTTTTGGTGTTAACTAATGTGCTTATAGGACCAACTTTGAGATTCAACTAAAATGCAATAGAAATATCCCAAATAGAGTGCTAGATAATGGTATTGGGATATATGGAATGAGCCATGTAATTATGAATATAATACAACAAATCCATGCTGAAGCTTGTACAATTTATAAATTTGTAGAAGTTTGTTCAATTTATCAATATGCCAAGTGGTCAATCTATCAAGCTGTAAATAATCAATGATACCATGAAACCAAAATAACTGAATACCTACCCGTGGTCATCCAACTAGACCATCAGGATCACCTCTTATAGCAACGGTATCCTTTAGTCTCTTGTTCTTGGAGTAAGGAAACAAGTACCATGACTTTGATGAGTTCTTTCTTGGAACTGTTTACAGTTAGAGGTTTGTGCCAATAACTAAGTTTGTATAATGGTATACAATTTGTCCTGGTCTACAATCTTGAAATAGGTAACCTTTTTTATTTTGTGTGTCGAAAACCTGTGTAAAATATGCTCATTTGATAACCATCGACCCAATTTGAAAATCATTTCCATCGGATTCACTTGATGAGACAATGAGGGTCTACATCCCATCCAAGCAACATGCTAGCCAATAGTCAATGTGCCTTTCACTGCCTCTCTTGCTCAAATAGAGTTTAGGAGCATAAGAAGGTAGTTCCATGACTAAGGGATCATTCAATGTTTAGGGGGTATTAAAAACAACTCCCTAAGTCTTAGCTCCTTAACACCCCCCCTCTCTTCAACCTAACTATATTGTTTTAAAACTAAAGGGATGTGGATGTGTGAGAGAGAGAGGGAGAGGAGGGAGAGTTGGGGTTAGGTGT
>LPNX010407056.1:116192-212911 GCA_001517045.1 Pseudotsuga menziesii | reverse complement strand
GGTTGTTAGCGGAGAAATAGGGATATATGAGAGAGAGAGAGAGAGAGAGAGAGAGAGAGAGAGAGAGAGAGATTATATACAACTCTTTTGTTTTGATTTCTTCCTAATTCCTTACCATTTGTTAGAGACATGTGTTTTAGTAAAAAAACATATTTTAAAAGATGCTTTTAAAAAAAAACATCTTTTAAAAGATATTTTCTTAAAAGCATCTTTTAAAAGATGATTTTTTACTAAAACGCTCGCCATGGACAAATGGTAAGGAATTAGGAAAAACTCAAAACAACAAAGTTGTAAATAATTTCAATATTTTTCTAATGCTCAACAGGGCACCCAACTGTGTGTTATGAGCAAAAAGGTATGCCCAAAATACAAAAGATTCCTGGAATATTTTCACTTTTTGTTAAATAGGATACATTTTCGGAAGATAAAACCTTATGGACAATTTTTAGCTAACACAACACAAACTGCATGAGATTACCAAAACTTCAATAGATTGTTGAGAGGTTCAAGCAACAACATTTTTTTCCAAAGAAAACATGAACAAGACCAATATGACGAGTCAAACATGATGACCCCAAATTCATGACATGACAAGCACAAGGAGAACAATGATGAATGGGTACATATGAAGAATTAATGGAGATTATGATGAAAAATACATGAACTTGCTGAAACTTTAATTGATTGTTGAGAGGGTAAAAAAAAAATAGTTTTGAGAAAAATAAATATGAAGGAAACTGGTAAGATTCGCCAAACACAATGGCACCAACTTCAGGACATAATAATTCCCAAAGGTAAAGACAACAAATATTGAAGACAACTCAATAGTCGACCCACTATGATGATGCACATGATGGAGCTTGGTGGATCTATTGAAGGGATAATATGGAAACAATAATGGTGAAATAATATATGGACATGATAAACACATTAATATATTGATCAAATTGGTGTCTCATTAGGATGTTGTAGAGGAGATAATGGACAACTCTAGTGTATGACATAGGTTGGGGTAAAAAATAGAGATGCAAAACCACATTGATGAGAATAACAAAGGATACGATGTGAAAAAAATACTGCTCAATCCAATTAATAAAAAAACAAAGGAATAACCCTTTGAATCCATAAGTTTGGTCTACAATTTAGTGTTAAAATTTACTAAATTATACAAATTTATTGTCAAAATTGTAATTTTCCTTTGTCGGAGTGACACAACTAAAACCGACCGAATAAATGACCAATTCATATTCTTAATGTTATTGTTATGTGGTCATTTTTAGTTTAGTTTCTTGTTATTTGGTTATATATTTTAGCCCGTGAACAAATTGGTCATTTATCTTTGTCATTTTTAGTTGGATCGCTTAAATTTGGTCATTTATCCCTTGAAAAAACTGTGGTGACCAAATTTTTTGTCACCTATTCATTTATCTCTCATTTTGTACTAGTGATGGATTCAACCTAAAATTGAAGACTTGGTCCCTTAGCTTGGAGAATACAATTAGTGATTTAGTTTGAAGTGTGATTGTTTCGCTCAACTACACCATTTTGTTCTTGTGTATATAGAACATTTCTTTTTTGGATTCCCTCTGAAGTACATAAAGTGGTGAAATTATTGTTAACACAGTCTCCCCCATTATCAGTTATTAACTAAAGAATTTGATGACCATATTGCTTCTCAACAAGGGACTTATAAGCCAAGAACATTTATCTCTTAATACAAAGTCCATATGGAGTAATAATCAATGAAAGTTAAGAAAAATTTGAAACCATGAAAGGAAGTGAAAGGAAGAGGATCACACAAGTCACTATGCACAATATGAAAGGGGGTCAAGGCATTCCAAGAAGCACACTTTTCAAAATTGTTTTTACAATCTTTTTCCAGTGTACTACCAGAACACACACCATCCATGTAAGATACCACTAGAATATATGCCACCATATTTTTTTTACAAACTTGTAGCAATGGGAAACATTCCAAGTGACCAAATCACCCATGCAAAAAAATTTCTCAAGTTTTCACTATGAAAACCAAAAACTAACGGAAATTCGATGACCTAAAGTTGTTGAAATTATACAACCTCATAAAATCATAAATAATTCTAGTATCTAAGACATGCTTAGGATATTTGAGATCCTTTATTACAAATTGGTGAGGTGTAAACACTACATACTAAACTTCACTAGAGTGAGTGATTTGATAGACTAGCAACAAATTGTAGGAATTTCTTGCAAGATGCAATACATCATTTAAAAATATATCACATACTTGAACTATTCTTGATGTTACAATATTAAGAGGTCTGTCATCGCTAAAAAATATTTGTTTGGTGTTTTATTAATTCATAGTAGAAAATATGGATTTATCCATAGTGATATGATAAGATGCTCCAAAATCAATGAGCCACTCATTTGGAGAAGAGGAAGACGGTGCATTGAAAGAAAAAATGTGGATGTCCATGAGTTGTAGAGTTACAATATGAATGAAGTTTGATGTTGTGGTTCTTCATTGCTTCTTCTAAGGTTGCCATTTTATTGAAACACTTAAATTCCACATGACCACATTTCCTAAAAATATTTCAATGGCACTCATTCTTTCTACCTTTGGATTTTGTTCCCTTGACATGTTGGGAAGAATGAGATGTTTGGGAGGGTTTGTGAACCTTAGTTTTTATATTATTGTGAGGATGTTGCTTCTTGCGATTTTTTGTATTAACCTTATATTATTCCACTAATTCTTTGTATGAATATGTATTGTCATTGCTGATTATTCCAAAATGTATGACCATATCTTTCTCTCCAATCACTGAATCACAAAAGGATTCAAGGGTATTATGTATACTTAGTACCCAAAGATTCTTTAATGGAATAAAATGTAGATACAATGATAGAATTGGAAGGACCAATATTGGAAAGAATATGAAAAATATATTTCTTATATTCCCTTGTTATGCTACATTCTTCAACTAAGAATATAAGGGGTTTTATACCTATGTACATCTTGAATGCATGAGAAGTCACCTATTATATTTATGGCAATCAACTCATTTTATATCTAGTTAACATGAGTCACATTGCATTTACAAAATAGAGTGTTCAACTTTTTTTAGCATTATCTAGATCATTATTTTTTGATAGGTAGAATCTTAAATGAGTAGAAAATGGCATTCTGGTAAATCCATGAGACTCATCACATTTATTGGCCTATTTTATTAATTTATGATCATCTGTCATGTACCAATTTTGATGACACTTTGATCATCATATTAGCTATTTAGTCCCTATTGTTTCAGAAGGAAAATACATTAAGTTCTTGGGATTAAGTTATGAAAACCACCCAATTAAATAGTTAAAAGTAAATATTTCTCCTAATGCTCGAAATGCACTTATTTTAAATTTATTTTCTGTGAATAAATTTTGTTTTTGATAAATTAAATGAGGATAATGGACCATAATAGTGCATAAGAGGATAAGGTTTGAAGAAAGGAACCTTGAAAATAAGAAATAAAGGAGAAAGCATCTTATCTTGCAAAAGAAGAAGTAAATGAGAAAGTACCTTAAAGGTAGAAAACATTAAAAAATAAGGAAAAATGATAAATCAATGAAAGCTTGAATAAATAAGAAAGTAGAATAAAATAAAAAGAAAACCAAATAAGAAAATAAGGAAAAAACAAGATAAGATAGAAATGCTGGAAAAAACACTATAAGACAGAAAAGCAAGAAAAAGTAGTCAAAAGCAAAAATCAGGATAGAAAAGGAAAAGCAGGAAAGTAAAGGAAAATATTTATAATATAACTCATGAGGGTGAAATTGGTCAAGGTATATTCTAAAATAATCTATATTATCTATCTAATAAGGTTAGCACATCAATTTCACATATTTTGATATTTTGTGAATTGAATTGAGAGCATTGTGCTTCTTTGACTTGGGAAATGTGCCCCTAGTCTAAGCTGCGAGATGTTCCCCTATTATTGAGAGGATGATGGAATTCATCCATTTTTTCAGATATTTATTGCAAGTTTTGAATAATTCAACAAACAAGTTCAAATCTTAGAAGAAGACAAGTCAAGCCACAAATTGAATCATCCTATCATTTTTTTGATTTCTTAATATTCTGAGTTCTTCTATGTAGAATTCAAACATATGATGTAAGAAAAAAGAATTAGAGAACAAAATATGATTTTATCTATGATTATGAACTATTTTTTTCAGTTCTGAATTTTTATAAATAAAGGAGTTGGTCTTTCTGTAGTTCTTTCCAAGAGGTTTCCTAGATTCACATAGAAATTCACTAGTCTTTAATAAACTCTCAATAAATGGAATTATACATAGTGAATTCAAATTATTAATATTCTTATATTTATTTAATACCCTAATAATAATATCACATGTCTCATATTGAAAATTTGATATCCATTTAGGTAGTTTAGAACATCCTAAATTTAAACTAGTTGAGTTGTCCCATAGTGATCCTAGCTATAATTTCCTCCTAAACTGTGCTAAGCCACTCCTAAATTATGGTTTCAACCTAATCCAATATGATTATTCTATATTTCATATGAGGGGGTGACTAGGGTTCTCAAAGTATACTTCAGCCTCATGGATGCTCGAAACCTAAATATTCCCAGTGCTTTGTGCAAAGGAAACTTGAGATTGTGCAAATAAATTGAAGGAATTATAATTTCATGTTTCTCTTATATTATTTTTTGTATTTTTCATTACCATTTTTTAGAATCATTCCCTAAATATTAAATAAATTGAGAAGAATATAGCATTCTTTTGAGAAAAACTAGTCAATCCCAGACCATTTCTAGTAGCTACTTTTGAGTCTTTCTGATTGAATCTTTGTATTAGAGTTGATATCTCATGATCTATAATTTGGAGATATTACAGCAGTATAATATAAATTTTCTCTACACTTGTGATAATTATGTTTTCAAGTTTATATTTGTATCCATGAGATTAGTACCTATCATAATTGAAGAAGGTTATTATGAATTGTATGAAGAAGATTATAATTTTGTTACTGAAGAGCCAACATGCAGCACTTCATCTCATTTCACATACAAGGATGATGATTACTTCTATGTTTCATCATATGATGAAGTCATGAAGTCGATATCTATTCATGATGGGTTCTCTTATAGAGTGAGGCCAATGGAACCATTTGTTTACCTTGCATATTATTGTAGGCTGAGTTATGGACTTTGAAGCACCTTTCTTGATGACAAACTGATTACGGGGTCCTTCAAATTCTTGGACATTTAGGTTATGGGCCAACATATGGATTGATAATGTCCATGGAAGCAATGAAAAACCTACTCTATATTCAAAGATCCAAATCAAGCTTTGTATCTAAACTGGTCATCTCCATTAAGTTTAGAAGTATTGCAGTGTTTTCCAACATGTTGAGCTATGCACGATTCCAACCAGACAGTAAGTTGGGTTTTAAACAAATTATGCATCCACAAAATGGACCTTATCTCTTCTACAGTGGAATGGTTGTATACTATCATATTTCATTGACGATGGACATGAAACATTTTGTCATTATTTGAAACAGGGTTTCAGATCCAATCTCCAAGTTAATACTTAGAAACTCTCTAAAGTGATATTATTCACGACTGTTGATCTAGGTTGATCATGATCTAGACTGTTTTCTTCTTTCATTTCAGGCAAGTCTCTATTTGACTCGGCTCATGAACATCCAGGGAACACCCTTCTGCCTCCACAATATTGTTGTTTTACGGATTACCATCGATCCATTCTGTAATCGATGGTTGATATCTTCCTCCTCACTAGATTTCACTTCTCTCCAATTCATAACTCTAGTGAGAGATCTCTCCTTTGCACATGCATCAACTCTACGCACATCCATTAGCAGTGTTTCCCTTCATGCAATTCTGGGAGTGATTATCTATTGGAACTTAGTGATCCATGCAGACTTGTATTTCTCTAATCCTACACACCCACTCTCCTTATGCATTCATTAAACCATAATCAACGCACTCGGCCTCCCTCTGAGCAGAATCTTATAGAATCAAACCCCATTCCATTCATAAGACAAAAAAGAGCATGGGATATCCATAGAGACACCATTTATGCCCTTTTTCATGGCTGAAGTTCGAACCTGAACCCGAATCAACCAAATGCATCTAATAAAAATGTAAAGAGAAACAAACACTCGTCGAGATGGATTCTTCATTGCAGGTCAAGCTTGATCTTATAGCTGTGACCCTCTACTTGAATTATGAATTCCAACACATTAATTTATGAATTCAGTGGAATTTATACATGCAGGTTTATGCATATAACCAACACATAAATAAGAGAAATTTCAAAGACACAAGACTACACAGTTATAATTTTATCGATCTCGCTGATACATCATATGGCCTCTATGGGCCTGGCCTAATATTACATTGCATTGTCCTTTTTCCTAAGCACATAAGATTACAATTTAAATAATCCAATACATTGTGGATCATATCACTCAAAGGATCCGATCAAATCCTTAACTAAATCATCAATATTGCTCAATACAACAACAATATCACAACAAACACAGTGAATACAAGCAAATCACATCCTTGGAATTTATTTTATTTGGGGTAGGGTTGATGCTCTTGCATCAGACTCCCACGGTACAAAATTTGATTACTCTTGGTCATATGTCTTCTATTGGTGCTTCCATATTCAACCTGGTTGTATTCCTTCCTCATGCATCACTGAGCTTCTCCTGATGCTCAGTCAGTGAGCTGCAATATAGCTTCCACTAACACCTCATTGACTTTCTTCCTCTAGATCGAACTTTTGGTGTCATAGGTTCACCTCCTTTGAAACTTTAGAGAATTTCTTTTCTCTTCTCTAGTTGTTGCACCTACTCACTTAATTCTGCAAGATATAGAGGATCTAATACCACTTGATGACAAACCGATTCCTAGGTCCTTCAAATTATTATATATTTGGGTTATCGGCCCACATATGGACTGATAACATCCATGGAAGCAATGAAAAACCTTCTCTATACTCAAAAATCCAACTCAATATTTGTATCTAAACTAGTGATCTCAACTAAGTTTAGAAGTATTACAAAGTGTTCCAACGTGCTGAGATATGCATGATCCCAACCAGACAACAAGTTGGGCTTAACAAAAATTGCACATCCACAGAATGTATCATATCTCTTCTACAGTGGAATCATTGTATTCTATTAGATTTCATTGACAGTGAACATAAAAAAATTTAGGGTGATTTGAAACAAAATTTTCAAACCAATCTCCAAGTAAAGACTTAGCAACTCTCTAATGTGAAATTCTTCACAAATGTTGATCTAGGTTGATCACGATCTGGTCTTTTTCTCACTTTCCTTGTAATCAAGTCTCTATGTGGCTCGGCTCGTGAACACCTAGGTAACACCGTTCTGCCTCCCCGATATCATTGTTTTATGGATCACCATCGATGCATTCTGTGATCAATGGTCAATATATTCCTCCTCATTGTATTTCACTTCTCTCCAATTCATCACTCCAGCAGGGGCTCTCTACTTTGCACAGGAATCAACTCTACATGCATCCATTAAAAACATTTTCCTTCATGCAATTCTAGTAGCGATTAGCCATTGGAACTTAGCGATCCATGCAGACCTATAATGATCTGATTCTACATGCTCACTCTCCTTATGCATTGATTAAACCATAATCAACACACTCAATCAAATCTTCTAGAAAAAAAACCCATTCCGTTCAGAAGACAAACATAGCATTAGAGGTCCACAGAAACACCAGTTACACCCTTTTCCATGGCCAAAGTTCAAACTTCAACCCAAATTGACCAAAAAGAACCAATCCAAACACAAAGAGAAACACAGACTGACCGATATGGATTCTTCATTGCGGGTTGATCTCGATCTCATAGCCGACACCCTCTACTCACCTTATGCATTTACATGCATTAATGTGTGAATTCAATGGAATTTATATATGCAGTTTTACAAATATGATCAACACATAAACAAGACAAAATTCAAAGACACAAGACTACAGAGTTATCATTTTATTGATCTCGGTAATACATCATATGGCCTATATGGGACTGGCTTATTATTACATTGCATTGGCCTTTGTCCTAAGCACAAAAACTTACAATTTAAATAACACAATACATTGTGGATTGG
Organism: Pseudotsuga menziesii; assembly: GCA_001517045.1. Classification (NCBI taxonomy): domain Eukaryota; kingdom Viridiplantae; phylum Streptophyta; class Pinopsida; order Pinales; family Pinaceae; genus Pseudotsuga; species Pseudotsuga menziesii. Next base: position 204,738 of record LPNX010407056.1, on the reverse strand, counting down.
ATCAATGAAAGGATCCATCCAAATCCTTAACTAAATCATCAATATCTCTCAATACAACAACAATATCACAACAAACACACTAAATTCAAGAAAATGACATCCTCTTGGACACATCTACCTTCCAGAATTTTTTGGAATTTGTTTGATTTGGGGTAGGGTTGATGCTCCTGCATCATTTCTTTTCTAGAGTGTTTCTCTCTTGAGATACATAAGTTGTCCATGGACCCATACAACCAGACAAGCATGGAAATGATTGCACATATGGTGGATTAAGTGTGCAAGAAGGTGGGAACTAGATGGTTTCCACCCAGAGTCAAAATAGATGAGGAGAATTTGGATGCAAACCCTCAACCATCCACGATCAATGAAAGAGGCCATGAGCCAAATAAATCTATAGTGGATAAAGAATATCATCGACCTTTGGAGGAGACCAATAGGGTAGAAATCATCCTTTTTTGGCAGCCATGAAGCAAAAGAAGAAAATATATATAACACAAAGTGAAATTCATTATAAGATGTTGGTAGTGAAGGATATCAGTGTGTAAAATAATATCTAAACATTCTAGACATGGATGGTAGATCATCTATTGATGGATATTGTGATGAGATACCTATTTATGGGTATCATGGTAAGGTTCCTATTGATGGTTTCCTAAGGGTTGACGTACCTAATGATGGGTACCAAAATAACATGGATACATCTACAGATGGATGCTCATCTCTATATGTTGGCGACATAAATATTAATATTGAGGATATTGTTGCAAGTACACATTCCTTTGAGCATAGTGACCTTGAAGCTGAAGGAAAAGATCGAGGATTGACTTCCAATTCAGCGCTTGAGATTCATGAGGTTGATTATGTATATGATGAGGAGGAGTTTCACTCTCATGAGCCTTCATGGATAGTAGGGTTATTGTAGTTGAATTAAAACAATATTAAGAAATTGTTACAGATTCTCCATGACAGTCATGCTTCAATATTAGATCTATATTGGATATCTACTTCATTGGAACATTCATTTTTCCTTCAATCCATGGAGAATATCTAGAGAGAAATGTTTGCTATCTAAGGTAATTTTTCATACATTCTTTCACACAGAGATCATTTGTATGAGCTTGTTCATATGTTGCGTACGTAATCCTTTAAGGATGATGAAGAGATTTGCAAGTTCAATGATGAGTTGATGGGTTCCCAATATTATTTGAGAAGAACTCAAAGTTCCCTCTTGGAGTCTAAGATGGATATATAGAAACTTCACCAGGAGTTGTAGTGATCATATGCTATGTCCCACTCTTCTATCAGCCTATCCCATATTGATGATTGCTTTCTTGGATCAAAGGAGGAACCTCATGTGATGGTGGTTATGAGGAATATGTTCATTTGTGAGTTATTGAGGAGGATCCATTCTTTGATTTTCCATTTGGAGGAGGTTTAGAAGCACACCACTATCAATCCATCCAATGGAGGAGTACATGAATCTATTTTATTGGTTGATGAGGGTTACAGAGGATTGATTTTTATCTCTTCAGCTCATAATTTTATTTCAACAACATAATTTGGGAATGAATATTGGGTGACACGTTTCTTTCTCTTTGAATCACATGAGGAGAAGGAGGCTCCCATAGTCTCTATTGATGATTGTAGGAACATACCACGTGACATGACAATTGCATCTGTCTTTCCTCAGAAGGACACTGAAGAGTCCTTAGCTATGGGAGATATATATGAGAACATGCCATTTGAGGAATCAAGCAAATATAATTATCTATTTATGGATTGGGTAGATAAATATATCACTAAAATGTAGGCCCAAGGATGAACAAGTCTTGCTCGGATCTATAAATAAAGTTTTAGCATGCATGCCTTAGAAGAAAGACTTCATAATTTTCCTATATGGAGAAAAGACTTAACTTTGAAGAAGGTGGTTGATTATATCTCATATAAATCAATAAATAAAATTTCTTATCCATCCATTGATTGGGTGGATGAAGGCATCATGGAAATGAATAATTTGGGAGGTAAAGGTTTCTCACAAGAAAATTTGAACCCAAAATACAATGAATTTGACTGTGTCATTGGATTTCACCTTTAAAATTACAAATTTTGATCAATTTTCTTTTAATTGATACATAGAATTGTTGGATGTATGACAACCATCACAAATCTAATGACTACGGTTGGTTATCCAATGTCATCCCATCAACTATATCATGACACCATGATAATGGTAACTATGGTTTTAACATTGGATATCTGACGAATTTTAAGTTTTAAAAACTATAAATTATGGTAACATTTCGACATGTTTTCTATACAAATGACGCGATGTGGAGATTATGTTCTTCACATGGACTGGTTTTCATAAAATAATACACAAATTTTTAATTTTTTTTGTGATTAAAAATAGAGAAGTGTGGAACTTGGTTTTTTAAGACCAATAATCTTCATTCAAGATATTTATGAGAAAATGTCAAATAACAATATTACTGATCGACACGAACAAAATCAGCGATTGCTTGCTATATTGTGGGATGCACGGAAAAGAAAGGGTGATGGGAAATGTTATTTTCCATGTACTAAATGCAAGGGATTTAAAAGGAGAAGAATAAATATCACAACACCCATAAAACATTATAAGGAACACAGACACGTTGAGTGGGGGGCATTAATATCGTACATTTGTAAGTTTTGAATTATATATGTTTTTATATTCATTTATTTTGTAAGTGTATGTATTATTTTAATATTTATTATATTAACTAATATATATTGATGGTTTCAATATGTATTTATGAAGGAAATACATCCAATGGCATATCATCTGGAGGGCGTTCTTTTACAACAAGTACCAGAGGAACATGGGGAACAAGTTAATGATAATGTTGAAGAAGATGATCATAATGATAGCATAGTTGAAGATGATGGTACAGATACATTGACCCATGATAAATTTAATGTTATAATGTATGTTGATGATGACGATCATGAAAATGATGACTTTGATGGTATTCATGATTTACTTGATCTTGAGAAGGCATACGAACCCCTTTATGAGGACTCCAACAAAAATGTTTTCTGTGATATATTGTTGATAATGAACTTGAAGGTTATGAATGGTCTTTCAAACACATCAGTCACATAGATGTTAAGGTATGTAATATATTCCATCACATATACATGATCATGCTAAAGGTTATCATTGTTTGTATAATAAATTTATTGTTAATTCATAAGTCAAATTAATATGAATGAAATGTGTTTCATTAATATTCTTTATATATTATATTAAGTAGATTTATATTTTAATTTGTTGTATCTTGATAGATGATTTTTTTGTATTTTCATAGCTCAATAAAGAGGAAGCACACAATGTCGATGATTATTCCAGGTATATTGTGTCTACAACTTTTTTTTTAATGTAGTGGCATCTCACTTGTCGTATTTTGTTGCATACTGTCATATACATATATTTATTATTTTTCTCTTATGCATGGTTTATATATCTAAATGGTTGAATAATTATATATTTAATATGTTCAAATCAATGAGATAAGTACCAAGATAAATATATGAATGTATATATCGAACCTCTTATTGACGATCTACTAAAGTTATGGAATGGCATCACTATGTATGATGTATATAGACCAATGTGACAATGGAAATTTCAATTCCATATAATGCTTATATGGACAATACATGATGCCCCAACATTAACCCATTTTTTCGATTTGTAATTATAAGTTCCACTTTAATTGCATTTATATTTATGAACTAGTTAATATATTATGATGTATGTTTCTTTAAATAAATTCATTCATTTTATATATAATTATAATTGACATGTATAATCAATCTCTTTATGCAGGTCTTCAGGAAAAGGGAAAATTTTCATGTCCATTTTGTGGTCCTAAGATCGAATCTCGTTGTTCCAAAATTTTAGGAAAGGAGGTGTTTGATGAGTATAAGAACTTCCTATGTAAGAATCATAGGTATTGAACCACCAAAAAAAATTTGTTCAATGGGAAGAAAAAGACTGCATTAAAACCATAGAGAATGACACCTCACCTATTGAATTTGTAATATAATAGAAATCATCAAGCTACCTATCAATCATCAGATATGAAATTTTATGAACTTTTGTTTATCATGTGTTCTTTACTATAATTGACATTGATTTTTAAAATTTATTTCTATGATTCATGATGGTTGTCGTGATCATGAAGGAATTAATGGGCTTCCACAAGGAATGAAAAGTTATCCTAAACAATTCAATAGGTTTTCCTACTATGAGCACCTATGAATTGCTCATGTGTTTGATACAATGCATATAAGAAAGAATGTGGCTGAAACATTATGGAAAATATTGGACGAAAGGAATGAGAAATAAAAAATTTGCAATCACATTCAAGAAGCCAACCATGCAATGAAATACGTCATTGAATTTCATAGAAATGGAGACCTAATTAATATAAAATCAATTCCATGGATATTAATGGAGCAACAAAGTAATGCTGCAAAAGAAGTCATGCAAAAAATTAAATTTCCCACCGGATTTTCTGTGAACATGAAGAATATCATAACAAAGAAAGGTGATTTTGCGGGGGTGAAGAAACATGATTGGCATATCTTCATGAAGGTAATTATTACGGTATGCATATAATTATTGCTATATTAAGAATATTCTTGTGCATATTGTTAGTATTTTTTGTCTATTTTTGTACAAAAAATGAAACGATTTGTATATTGTTACATTATGTTCTACCTCTCTCTCTCCCAAAAAAATTCAACAACAATGTCAAACAAGTTATATATAATCTTGTGAAATACATGAGAGAAGTAGCAATTTTTTGCATGCACTTAGTGTTTGTTTATTTCATTGTAGAATTTATATTTGATTTTTGTGCACTAATTCATGTTATGTAATATCATGTTTTTTGTTGTTAAATATCATGATTGGTTTGCATCATTTGTATATGGTTGTCAACAAAAGAAATCCATAAAGAAGATATAAAGTATTTGAGGAGAGAAATTCCTTGTCTCATGCAGGAAATGCAGAAGCATATACCTTCTACATTTTTCAATGCACAAGAAAACTACCTCATACAACAAGTTAAGGAGATTGGACTGTGTGGACCTGTAAACTGAAGTTCCATGTGGAGGATTGAGAGGCACTTGAAATTTTTGAAGGGTTTGGTTAGGAAACGAGCTGGTTTTGAGGGTTCTATGATTGAGGGATATATGGTATACCAAATATGATGTATATTAGAGAATATATTCTAAAATTAGTGTCAAAGCTCAATTTATGTTGCATTTGTGATCAACACTACAATAACAATTTCGAAGGGGAGTACCCAAAGGGGAAACGTAGATTGAGAAAGGTGAAAGGTAATTATTATCTAGTGGAGATTAATTAATATAATAAATTTTACTATTGACTTGTATGTCTATATCATACATATTCTATTTTTAATATTCAATATCCATCAATTAAATTTTTATACTTTGTCAACTAAATATACATTTGTATTGAGTTTTAATTTATACATTGAAAACAATGTTGAGTGGATGAAGGTATGGATTGAACGATGTGAACAATATGGCCATGGAAAATAATGAGAAGGTGTAGCTTAATTGGTTAAAGCATCACATCGTAATGGAGATACCAATCTTACACAAATGGAAATGGATTTACCATATGTTTTAAAAGATAAGCATGCAAGCATATTAATCAACCACACTATTTTTGTTTTTTGCAAACATATTGATGTACATGTTGATTATTTCCCTATAGGGAATAAACCTACACTTAATCATAAATGGATCGTGATGTACAATTATGTGTATGGATTGTTGTAGGTAAAACACCATAAGGATATGTGGTGCAATGGTTGGAAATATCGCATCAAAAAGTTGGATGAAACAAAGAAAACATCAGATTGTGGGACATATGTCACCTTTGAGGTGACCAACATTTCCTCTAGAAGTGAGAGACATCCAGAACTCTCAGAACATCGATACTATGGGTATTAGGAACATATTATTCAGGTGATTTTAACTCCTTTAAGGTAGTTCTATTAGTTGTCAAATGGTACAAGTTACGATTGAATCAACGCGATCCCGATAAAAATATTATTGAACATGATAATGGATTTACCATGGTTAATACAAGGTTGTTTGAGCGAGGAACAGAGCCCTATGTTCTTCCAAGCCAATGTGAACATGCATTTTACTCCGAGGCTCCACATAGAGGGGGTTGGTCATTTGTTGTGAGACACGATCCAAGGGGAAGGCCGGTAAAGTATAACGTAGATGAAGGTAATGAAGAGGGTATGGAAAAAGAAGAAAATGCTGAAGATGATCAACATGAGTTAGATGATCACGTTCCAGAAGAAGATGTCAAAGAATTAAGTGAGTCAGATGATGTAGCAGATAATGTCCATGAAGATGATATCGACGATGACATGATGATCATAACTGACATCAATGATGATGATGATGATGATAGGGCCAATCATTACAATGTTGCCTCTGGATTGGATGATACAGATGATGACTTGGATGAAGAATATGATGTAATCCATTGAAGTGTATGAGGTATGCCTTAATATATCTACTCTATACACTTTGATTTAATATCACTATAGAATTATTTATTTTTATTAGTACGTATAAATTAACTATTTTTTAGTGGGTTTTCCACTTTCCTTGTATGTTGGCATATTTTTTATAATTAGATAAATTGCTTCTTAAGTATGAAAAAAAACACTTTTTTTTTACATAGATTTTTTTGGGTTATGGGGAATTGAGAGTGATGTGAGGGTGGGGGGAAGGAGGGGATGTAAGAGATCCCACCTTGACGTGGTTGGTCCTGTTCATTAGAGAATATTAAATTATTATCGAAAAAAATATAATCTCAATAAGGAAATGCACAATTATCATTCTAACAAAAATGGCGTGCTTGATCATGTACTGCACGGGGCCAACATTGAAAATTTTTAAATTTGTGCTTGCTTGGACTGAAATTTGGCATGGTTAGACTAGACACATGCATTGACAATGTCCGAATGTTTCTAGATTCAAGAATGACTGACACTAAGAATTCAAGCATAAAAAACATACCTATAGATTAATTAATGTGCTCCATAGGGCCAACATTGAGATTTTTTAAATTTGTGCTTATTGGGACTGAAATTTGGAATGGTTAGACTAGATGCACCCATTGATGGTATGGGAGGGTTTCCAGAGTCAAAATGATTGACACTACAACTGATCATGTACTTGACCCCGCATATAATAAGTGGCATGTGAATGGGGCCAACGTTGAATTTTTTCAATCTGTAATTGTATGGACTGAAATTTGACTTGGTTAGAGTAGACATGTGTGTTGTCAGTATGAGAGGGTTTCGAGACTCCAACATGACTCACATAAAAAAAAATTTGACAATCAAACGATGTTGGATCTGGTTTAGATGATACATATGTGAACATAGATGAATAATATGATCAATGACATTGAATTGTATAAGGTATGCGGTTATATCTATTATATATTGATTTATTAATAAAATTATAGTCTACTTGTTACAATGGTAGGTAATTATAAATTATTATTAAGTTTTCTTCCATTTTGTATGTCAACATATATCGTAGGAGACACTATTTCTTAATTACATTAAAAGACACATTCATTTATTTTCTAGTACATATGTTTTTTTGGGTTATGGGGAATTGATGGTGATGTGAGGGGGGGTGGAAGGCGAGCTTCCACCTCCACATGGTTGGTTTTCTTTAGTAGAGATTTTTAAACTATTCTTGAAACAATGGGGAGCTTGGTAAGGTTATGCATAGTATGTTTATTTCACCTTCATTATCGTATATTGATATTTCACAACCCAGAAATAAGGCGTTGTAGTTGATCATGTACATGACCCTACATAAAATAAGTGACATGTGAATGGGGCCAACGTTGATTTTCTTTAATTTGTGCTTGTATGGAATGGAATTTGACTTGGTTAGAGTATATGTATGTGTTGGTGGCATGGGAGGGTTTCGAGAGTCAAACATGACTCACACTATATCCATATCCGTCAAAGTTGGGAAAGCGTGAAAATACACCATGTAATGGATTTATAGTAAAACTAATATGACGACAAGGTGACGTGGCATGTTTCCACATGATATCCAATGGGAGATTCAATAGACTCATGTGGTATATAAATTTATTGATGCATAGGATTTAATGAAAATGTGGCAATTGAAAGAGGTGACTAAGTAGTAGGTGATATATCTAGAAGTGGTGTAACCTCCTAATTGGAAATCCAAATGGGTGTAATATTGATATCCCATATCCCATCCTTGAATTTATTATAGAAAACATTGCACATATTTCATCATCATTTCACACCAATATTAATATAATGTTAATCTACAACTCTAAGTTTCCTTCCATTTTAGTTGACAATGGTCTCTCTTAGTTCATGTGAGCCAATAATTCTCCCTCCTTAATTGATGATTGATTTTTAAGATAGTATTGTATAAGGAGGGTTTTAAATGTAGCTTACCAACCGGGATGATGATGCTTATGATGAAAATAATGCCAACCATGATGATGATGTTCTTAATGTTGATTATGTTGACGTTGATGATAATGAATATCATGATGACAATGATGACAACGAAAACGATGTTGTTGTTTATGATGATTGTGATGATAAATAGTGATGACAATGATTATGATGGGGATGGTGATGATGATGATGATGATGATCCTAATCATTATGACGATGACAATAATTAATATGGTGATGATGATGTTCATGATGACAATGACAATGACCATGATGATGATGCTTATGATGACAATGATGTCGTTGATGTTGACGCCAATGATTATCATGAGGATTATGATGATGATGTTGTTGTTTATGATGATTATGATGATGAATAGTGAAGACATCAATGATGATGAAAATGATGAAAACAATGACGACGATGCTGTGTATGATGATGATTACCGATGATGACAATGTTAATGATGATGATTTTGATGACAAAGATGACAATGATGATCATGATGGTGGTGATGGTGATGAGGATAATCATCATCAAAGCCGATGTCACTAACGTCACGACCACTGAAATCCTCATTAGATTTTTAATTTATCTTTTTATTAAAAAATATTTTCCAATATATGTATATATTAAAAATTACATAAATATATAAATGTATATTGTTTAATATTCATATATATATATAATAAAAAATAACAAACAAAGAATATTAAATATTTCCCTTGAACCTCTCACGCCAAAGCATTGAGTTTAGTGATTCATGACCGGTGAGAAGAGAAGAGTCGTGAGAGGAGTTACAAGGCTTGATCAATGAGGAGACCATAGTTGTGAGCCATGAGTAGACCAGCACTATGAGCCATGAGCCATGAGTCGTGATCTGTGAGCATTGAGTTTAGTAATTTGTGATTGATGAGCAAAGAAGAGTCGTGACTAGATCTATGCACCCTGAGCCTTGAGGAGACTATAGTTGTGAGCTGTGAGCATGGCAATATTGTGAACCATGAGCGTTGTGAGCCATGAGCCATGAGCCGTGAGCAAACCATTGTTGTGAGCCCTGAGTTGTGAGCATAAGAGAGTTGTGATCCATGAGAAAACCAATGTTGTGATCACTGAGTAGACCAAGATTATGAGTCATGAGAAAAGAAGAGCAGAGCATAGCAGAGTCATGAGAAGATCTATGAACCTTGATTCATGTTTATACCATAGGTGTGATATGTGAGAATACCAACATTGTGAGTCGTGAGTAGAGCAGCGAAGAGTTGTATTGTGGTTAAGTAGAGGTAGGCTAAGAAGAGTAATCTATGAATCGTGAGCATAATAGAGCAGAGTTGGATTGTGACCGAGGAGAGGAAGGATGACAAGAGTCACTCTTTTAACCTCTAAAACGAATTGTTTATCTTCATTGAACTCATTATTGGTTTTGTTAAAATATTTATTGGGTTTGTGAAATTTGTAGTCGGGTCAGTTTCGTTAAAATTTGTAAATTGCTTGGGATTTTGTTTCACCATTCACAATTTTTCCTTGGAAAGATAAAAATATTTTGAAGAATATTTTATCCATAAACCCAAATTGCTAATGATTTGAAAAATATTAACTATTTGGGATTGAAATATATGAGATTAATATCCTTTGTTAAACATTCAACTTTGTCAAAGAAAAATTATTAATAGGGTTTAGGAAAAATTTCACTTTGTTATTGACACCATTTTTGTTTCGAGTATTAAATATTTCACTTCTTTGATATTATTTAGAATCTATTTTCCCATTGAAAGGAACTGATCCTTTACAAATTTATTTTCCCATTAGGATACAAAGTCCTAATTGCACTAAATGTTATTTTCTTGCTAGTGGTTACCTTATCATTTATAGAAAGACTTGTGCATCTAGGGTGCTTTTAAATAATCAAATATTTTTCCCTAGTATCCCTTATCCTAGATCATGAACCTTGACTTGATAACCTTTCTTAATTAATGATTTGTTTTTGGATCTAGTCCATTCTTAGTAGAGCTCAAACAACATCGCATCACATCAAATACACCATTAACTCATGCTAAAACCATATAAAAAGTTGGTGCATATGCTTGGAACTTTTTCATAACATAAAATCAATGCTAAGAAGGTGTAAGCATATGCAAAATAAGCCCATAATTTAAGGCCCTCAATTTATATATAATTCATTACATCAACCATATGTATACATGACTCAACCTTGATCATGTCATAATGATAAAAATGATAATAGAAGAACCACGTAAAGTGTTATCTCCTCAAGAACAAATGGTACACCAAATACACCCAAACACTACAATACAATACAATACAATATAGTTGAAAATACTACTAAGATCAAGGGAAAACATAAGTACATGCAACCAACTTGTTTCATTTGGGCCTTTCAAATGGATTTCTCCATCTTTTAACACTAAATAGAGATGTATATCATATATAGTTTCTAGTAAAAGGTACCATATATTTTGAATTTTATACATTGATATAAACTATTTCTAGTTAATTTTTTTGATTCGTCGTTGACCATATATTTGTATTTTATTGCGATATATAATATATAGGTTTTATGTTCTGAAGTTTTTGTCCTAAGTTTCCAATCCATTTTGACAGAATGCAACTAATGACTAGTCCTAAAGCCCATGACTCTAGTTATTTATATTTTAATAGTTATATAAATAAAATCATTATATATGCTAAATAAGATTTCATGCAGGTAGTGATTAGCATAATTATGGTTAATATAAGTTTAAATTATTGCTTACCTCATCAAATATTCATGACAACGATTAAATGATTGGGTGCAGGTCTCTTGATACAGAGACAAAATATTTTGTGAGTGGTGATTTATAGTGTATGTCACGATATATTCTCACAGTGTACAGTAATTGTGGTTGTGTGATATTGTATGCATTTTTTACCATAATGCTAGGAAAATGAATATTGTTCATTGTGAGAACATATCACCATGTACATTAATTGTACATGAAACCAACTGTAGTCAAGTAACTAATGTTGGAAATCCAAGGTCTTCCAAACATGTTTCAACACTACGACATGAACAACAATATTTTGTAACCCATGGTAAGGAATAAAACAAGTAATGTCAATGTAATAAGGGATGATTGATGCTTCATACATATAAGAGAGAATTAATATGTCATGCATACATGGTAGCATTAATATTGTGCATATGTTATAAACATCAATGATTTATGTATACCAAAAAGCTATGTTTCTACAACAAAGTGGGCCATAGAACTAGTGAAATTAGATGCATTGAACCCATAGTGCACCTAAGTTAACATATCACACTAGTATTCATTTTATGATGAATCATATGTTGGAAACTAATGAGTGAAGATCATATTATATTCTAGCATGAAGATCTTGGGCCAAAAATAGTCTTCACATAAATTGCGCAAGAAAATATTGAGAAGAATAAAAGAAGAACAATATAGTAGAAAATTTCCATTTTTTATATTCACTAATACAATTGCATCACAATAAATAAAATTCCAATCATGTGGATATATACCAACTAAACCTAACTAACTTGTTAACTAAGAGTGTCTAAATCACTACATGGGATAAATTAGTCTAACTCCACATGTCTAATTTAGTTAATGATAAGTTAAAACGAGTTCTAGCAGAAAAATGATGAGGTATGTGAGAAAATGTGGCTACACTCATGTATCCATGCAAAAATGGTGCTAACTGAACTGAAAAACATCTAACTCAATGTAACTGGAGATTAACTTAGCATAAATACTTACCTACCACAACCAACTAATGGAGGCTTCTGGTGGCAGTCATAGTAGCTCCTCAAAGGTAAGTATTAGTCTCAGAGGCACATCATCTAATGCATGTACATGTAGTAAGTAGCAGATAACCTCTCTGTGTGCTCCCACACTCTAGTGCAGTAATGAAGTTCCCTTAAGTTAGGAAAACTAATGTATTAATAGACTATAAATGGAAAAGGAGACAAAGGGAGTATTAATAAAAATCCCAATACGCTCTTTAATCCAAAATTTGTATGACTTGGGCCTTTGTAACTAAGACCAAATTTCACCCATTACAATCTAAAATGCAAAACTTTATTTGTCCATAAAAAATTTAGGGAAAAGGAAAAACCACATGGGGAAAATCCTTCCTAAAAAATGGACATGGTACAAAATTTAAATAAATATCTTCACTCCATATTTTTTCTTTGCTTGATTAAGCTGGACATACTTCTTCTTGGTGAAAAATATTGTAGAGTTGTTGTATATGCCTTGATCATGTATCAGATTTTCAATGCTATGTAGACAAAAAGCATGTGGAGAAGCCCCTTGTAGCTCGTCTTCTGGTGATGAAAAAGCATCATATGAGTTATATTTTATGTGACAACATAATTTATCATATATGAACATAAAATAATATATGGAAAAAGGATCTATGCAATCATTTCCTAACCAAAGAATATCAATGAAACCGACAAGCACAATTTCTAGTGTAGTTACATAATGGTGAACCCGATCATGAACCTTCTTTCAAAACTGATGTGAAACCTTTCTAATTATGTAATAGATATTATTAGGATCTGATATATAAAAAATTAATTTACATGGAGTAGAAAGAAACCAAGGTATAGTGGCTCCAGATTCCGGTTGAGTTACTGTAGGAATACTAGGTTCAACTAGTCTACATTGACAATTGGGAAATCTGATGAGTACAAGGATATAAAATTTGAAATAATAAAAGTTATATCAGACTTAAAAAAAATTAAAATGTCACACTTATATCCAATGATAAGGAAAACTAATCAATGAAAGGAAACAAAGACATGATAACAACTTTCACCAGTGATACATTATACCAGCTTAGATCCAAATCCTAGGCTCTATCAAGAGCCGAGAGGGATCAAATCTTTGGAGCTGCAAACCTTCTTGAGTGTAATACTTGAGAAGAGGTTTGCACCTAGGGCGATTTGATGTTCTAGAGACTTGATAGAGGCTGGAATTTGGATCTAAGTAAGATTTTTATTGTTAAATATGATTAAATATAAAAAAACAACTTAAAAAATTGTGTCTTTTAATTAGATATTTTTAAATAATTAATCAAAATTAAAATGAATCCAGTTAAAAACAACAATTTCAGTATATCATCATTTCATATATTCACTCCACTATGACTTCCATCTGATAAATGTTGTGCGTCGCTCAGAAGCATTGCAATGGAAAAATGCTTCTGTTCTCATCTGCGATCTGGTTTAGTGGATGCCTCTACTTACATACCCATTGCCAAATCCTACGGTATACCTCTACATATCGCTGCGGAATGCAAAAGGTACGTCAGTAATAGGATTGATCCATTGTTTTTTTTTCTCTTCCTAACTTTAGAATCAAACGATTAATGGACTGATCAACTACAAAATTCGAATGCAGACAAAAGTTGTCACCCGAACGCGAAGGCCTGCCGTAGAAAGGAAGGACGGAGTGCAGAATGTGTACATATCTTCTTGTCAAAGATGGAGAATTCTTGTTACGTCTGTATAATACAGAATGCAGTGGGTGCACGTTCAAGAAGAATCTGAGAATCTGTCATGGGTAATGTGAAAATTATTTTGGTTTCCTTTTCGATCCATATATATTTTTAGAGAGGATTTCTGCATGTTGATCTGCCAAAAAGGTGCTAGTTATGAAGCACCATAAAGTTGTATTAAGCTTCTGTTGTAAATATATATATATTCCAAACGTTGCCCTGTGTAAAAATTCCAATCTTTGATAATAAAATTCCAATAGTGTTTTTTTGTTTGGAGACCTTCAGGTATGATATTGCATTTCTTGTATTAATGGAACCTGCATATTGGGCTGTTGTTTTTGTGGCCGACATTTATTTTGGAAGATAATTAAAAGTTTTTTTTTTATAGCCGACATAACATTATGTAACGTTACATAACGTTACAACGTTACGTAACGCTACAACGTTACATAACGTTACAAGATCTCCCCCATACTGGGCTATAGAGAGCCTCTCGGCTCAATAAAATCATGAAATTGGCTAGTTTACCAACTGAGGAGTTTGGGAGTTGTAGGGTCTTCTGAGTATCAAATGGATGGGACAGAGGTGTCATAACATGAATATCAGCCTGCAAATCATCTCATAAAACAAATAAATAATAATATGAATGGAGTATGAAGGATTGAAATGAATACAAGTCAGAAACGAGTGGTAAAAAAGTAGTATTGATAGGAGATGGATCTGGGAGACTGATAGGTATTTTTTTAAGGGGAGGAAACATGATTTTATGATTCTGATATATCAGAAACATACTTTATTTTAGAAACCAAATCATTAGCATAATTACCTTCGAATTGCATAGTGTTACAGTGCCCTTGGGGATTAGCATATTTTTCCCTCCTTGCAAAATCTGGCACATCAATGTTGTTTCTTTCAAGAAACTGAGTCATGATATCCATTTTATTTTTAAAGAAAGAATTTTCATTGTGAGAATATTTTCTGCAATAGGTAGATTTTTATCTTCCTTTCTTGTTCCACTTATTCTTGAAATTTGAGCATTCATCATTAGAGTTAGAACCTTTATCTTCGAAGTCATACTTTTTCTTTTTCTCCTTCATTTTTATCTTTCCATTCGACCTGAGATTCTTTATTCCAAGATAAAAAGCACATGAAACTTTGAGGTTTTGAGAGTCCCCATTTGAATCAGCTATATCTTCTCTTGTGTGAGAGAATCTATGAATGCATCCAAGGATGGCATCCTCCATTTTTGAACTACAAGCTTCGTAGCATATAATGTTGACACAAAAACTGAGTATTTCAGATCTAGATTCGATAGAATGGAGAGGATTATTTTATATTATTCCTTTGTAATCCCACAATGCATGAGAAAAAGTACTAGAGACTTAAAATTGGTGATGAATCAAGCAATGGTTTTGAATTCACTTGGTCTCAATGAGATAAATTCATTCTCTAATTGATGTCCTCTAAGACCATCTTTCTTTTCGAAGAAGGATTCAAGTTTGATCCCCACTTCATTAGGGCCTGTCAATCCATCAAGATGGAAAAGAAGTTCCAGAGAGAGAGAGACAAAGAAATACATAAGCTTCATCCTTCCTATTATGCAACCTTTCTTTCTCATCAAGAGCATTAGGATCAATTTCTAAGGCCATAGTAACTCTGTAGAAACCTCTGTTGTGAAACAATATCTCAATCTTGGCTTTCCATTCATAATAATTGAGTGAATTCAAGGTTTCTATCTTAGATAGATCCATGCTCTATTTTTGTGTTGTTGGTGAGAGAACTGAATACCTGCACAAAACTAGAAAACCAATATTTTTTTAGCCTGGCCAAGCTCTGATACCATATTAGATTTTGGCAGGAAGATCTTGGGCCAAAAATAGTCTTCACATAGATTGCACAAGAAAATATTGAAAAAAACAAATGAAGAACAATATATTAGAAACCCTCCATTTTCTATATTCAGTAATACAATTGTGTTACAATAAATAGAATTCTAATCATGTGGATATCTACTGTACTAAACCTGACCAACTGGTTAACTAAGAGTGTTTAAATCACTGCATGGGAGCAACTAGTCTAACTCCACATGTCTAATTCAATTAATAATCAGTTAATTCTAGTTAATCCAGTTATACTGATGAGGTAGGTGAGAAAAGGCACCTACCCTCATGCAACTATGCAAAACTAGTGCTAACTGAACTAAAAGACATCTAACTGAATGTAGATGGAGATTAACTTAGCATAACTACTTACCTACCAAAACCAACTGATGGAGGCTGCTGGTAGAAGTCATATTGTCTCCTAAAATGTAGGGATTGGTATTAGAGGCACACCAGCTCATGCATGCACATGTAGTAAGTGGAAGATATCCTCTTTGTGTTTTCTCCACACTCTAGTGTAGTAATGAAGTTCCCCTATGTTAGGAAAAATAATCTAATATCCTATAAATGGAAAAAGAGACAAAGGGATCATTACTAATAATCCTAACAGCTCATATATAAAATATCAATATAAAAACTCATATATTGTATCTATATTATATATTTGATGCATATTACAACATTTTTTAGAGCCAAGTTAAAAAATATTGTATGTAGTGATTCAATCTTCAAGATTATTGGATGATGACTGGAAGATGAAGGAAATGTAAGATCATTTTAAACATGATTTTCATCTCTTTCAACTTTAACACTCCCAAAAGTCTATGTGTTAAATTTGACATATGTAGTAACATTAAATAACAGTAGTAAATAAATAGGTTAATTAACGAGTTAGACAAAAACTCATCAAACAATATCAGTAAAAAAGGAAACCAAAAGTATTGGTTCAGATTTTCCTTATACTTAGATATTTTTCTATATCAGACCTTACCTTTTGAAGGACAAGCCAGTAAAGAATAGTGGACATACCTTAGGGAGAAAAAATAGGTTGTAGTAGGGTAAGGTTGTACTAGTATAGACCTCAATTTTCTTTAACAAAACAAATCATCAATGAGAATAAAAGCTTCGAACTCTTGCTACAATGACAGTCTTGTGACAACAACAACCTTCTTTCATAGTTGTAGTAGTTTCAAGGATTAGGGAACCTTCCAATCAGGTTTTGTAGGTCATAGCCTACTATAGTAGGAAAAATAGATTCAATCTAGCATTAGCAGGCTCAACAAATATTACAACCTAGTATTATCATCCCATAGGAAGTCATGGTCCAAGTTTAACATCCTAAGTAGCCACAAAAATGTCACAACCTAATGATAATGTTCACGGCCCAGCTTAATGTATGCTAAAAAAATTCACAACCCAATCCTAGGCATGCTCAAAATAGTCAAAGCCCAGTATAAATATTGAAAACCTATCTTAGGTATCTTACAACAACCACATCACAACTCTGGTAGATTTATAATAGCCACAAATAAGCCCTAGTATGATTACAAGGGTCACAACCCAACGATGGAAATTAGAGTATTGATACCCAGTCAAAAAAACTCATGGCATCCCTAGCACCTATAACAAGAGCCATGACATAGATCTAGTATTCATCAAGGATCAAGACCTATACCTAGCATCCCACAAGGATCAAGACACAGATCTAGTATCCAGTAACATTTCATGGGTCAATCAAAGCACCCAATATCAGGTAATGTATCAATCCAAACATACCTAAAAAAGAAATGGATAAACTAGGTATCCCTAAGATAGGTCACAGTTCATTCCTCCTGATCATGATCCAACTAGGAACCATGAAATAGGCCTATGAAGCCTTGAGTTTGTACCATGTTCCCATTAGAGGTTGGTTTTTGCTTTCAAAGTGCTAGGTGTACATCTAGCTTTAGGAGAGGGCCTACTAATCCATGTGTACCTTGACTATTAGATGTTTCTTAGAGTCTATGCATTTACACTAGATCTTGAAGTGGTCTTCCATATTGCGAAGCTACGAGTCTATATTTTCCATATTTTTAACTCTGTTTAATTTTGAAATGGAATTCTTTGTGTTTACCTTGAAGAACCAATGGAAAATTGTGGTTCCTAGAGGTGTATTAGGTTGTTGAAGAGGCACATGGTGTTGCAAGGTCTAATGTTGTGGTATCAAGAAACAAGAACATAGTGAAGATATTTTGAATCATGTTGGCATGTAATTCAATATGTTACTACTAGTATCCATCAAGTTACTCTAATAGGGATTGGTTGTAACGAAGTTTTTTATCTTACCTTTACTCTATCTAGCATTGAGTGAGGGTGGATTCTTGATATTCATTGAAGTTTCTAGAATAATTTCAAGGAGCCATGGCATACAAAAAGACAATTTGTGCCATTTTGAGATCAAGTCCCAAAATTTCATAAAACAAATGATCAAAAAACTAAATAAGATGATATAATTTATTATTGTCCAACAAATAACAACAAAGGTATGTCAATGGGAATAAGAGATTACAGGCAATATAGGTATAGTGCGAGAGTGAAAAAGAAATTCATATCATGATACTGAAAGAAAGAAAACATAAAGAACTAAGTGTCTAGGGAAAAGTTAAATGGTTCACTAAGAGAAGATATAAGGTTTAGTGCAAGTGCAAGAAAGATGGCAGAAACTAGTGAGTGTAAATGATTAAAAAGGCAATGTCAAGACATAGTATAGCTAGAGCTAGTTGTTGAGGATGGGTAATTAGGAGTCAATACAAGCTCCTCATCATAGTCATTAATAAGTATGAAAGAGAAAATGCATTAGTGAATGATATCCTTGTTGGAATTGGAAATCCTAGCCATGAGTGGATGGTGGGGTCAATATATACTCCTTGTCATAGTTAGCAATCACTGTGAAAAGTATAATGCACTAGTAGATGATATCCTCCTTGTAGTGGTAAGGTATAACTACAAGGACATGCCTACAAGATCCTACAAAGATCACAAGAGTGAGGAATCGCATTTCTATTACCATCCAAGGTTGTGGGAAAGAAACTCCATATGGAAGAATAATCATGAAAAACAAAACAACTTGCAATCATGAATTGCAAATAGGAAAGAAAACTACAATTGCAAATAGGAAAGAAAACTGCAATTGCAAATAGGAAAGATACACTTGTAAATCACCCAAACAAGTTGGAGTTGAGAGTTCACATTGTGTTTTGTGAAAGGAGACCAAAAATGCAGAACTCTAAAATGAACATAGTAACAACAATGTGAAAAAAATCACATACAAGAAAGGAAAATGAAGGGAAATTATGCAAACATAAGAGGAGAATATTTTTTGACCAATTCTATTATTATTACAAATATCAAATACATTTTAATTGAGTGATCATCTTTAACCAAATCACTTATGAAATATATTCAATGTAGGTAGAGTATAAAGCAAATAAAATACACATATAATACATATTCAGACTAAGTTTACTAGGAACCAGGAATTAAGTCTCATTCTAGTAAGCACACCCCATATTCAATGCATTCAAAGGGTAGAGTCCCTACAGGGTTCTATGGTATTTTGCCACACAAAGTATAATACAACACCATAAGACCACATCATCCAATTATTTGTGTTTCCAATAGTTTTAATAACATGCATTCATGTTGTTACTAGTGACAACAGGGAGTGTTATTTAGTATTTTTCTTGCATTATTTCTTAAACTCAAATTATTTTTGGCCATTTTTTCCAATTTTGAACATGCAAAAGAATTAAAGGAGAAAACCCTTACCAATCAACATATGGATTTTCAATATTGGGGAATAATTGCTAACTATGTATGTTGATACTGGAAAATGAATTCCTTAATTCCTTGTCATTCTCTAATATGAATTGTGTGTAGAAATTCTAAAGCCTTTATGTCATAAGGAATTTTATAAACAAGATCTAGGCACACAATTAACCTCACAAAGAATTGTAGAGAATTAACATAAGGAGAGAAGAAGAAGAATTAATGAACACACATTAATGAATGATCAATAAATGACAATTGATATTATTACATAGGTAATACATCCTTATAAAGGAAAATCGAGTTTCTAGAAGACAACTCAAGCTAGCTCATAAAGCATGAATACTAATTATGATAAACCCCATAGTTGGCTAAAGCACTTTCCTAATCTACCAAGCACCTCACGAATTAGCAATAGCATGTGTGAGTGATGATGAGTGAAGGAAAGACCTGCTAATCCTAGAATATGGAGAGAAAATAATGGAGGATGGGTTGGCAACAAAAGCTGCCAGTTTCCTAGTTGACTAGATTTACCTTATCCACAGAAAAGAAGGATAAAACAAATAAAGCAGAATAAAGTAGAATCTGCTATAAAGCAGAGTTACCAATTCTGGATGGCCATAAAGTGGTCAAGATCAAGCCGAAACCAGAAATTAATCATTCCTAGGATATAGATGGCAAGTGTTGACTCTAAGGTGCAAGTGGATGCAAACTATCTAAGCTAGTGGGTAGTAAATTAATCAAATAATGATTAATTAATTTATGAGTGGGTTTATTATATTGTAGCACCCCCCTTTAAGCCTGACTTTATGATGATATCTCTAAACTAATCAAAATATGCATATAGGGCCCAACAGCAAGGATATGGTTACCGTTTTACAATTTATTTTGTCCAAAGAAATGAGGAAAGAGGGAAAACCTCAAGGGGAAAATCCTCCCTCAAGAAAGGTCATGAAACGAAATACCAAAAAAATGTTGAACTGCTGGTGTTGATGCTGCTCCAAACTAAATGCTGATGTATGGAGGAATCTTCTTCTTGGGAAGAAGATAAATTTGCTCACCTGGATCAAGGACAACAGCAAGATGGAAAGTAGGACCATGTCAAACAACTGAGATCCAATGATGTGAAGGCAATACTGAAGGCTCTTGAGACTTGTAAATAGCTCCAAGATTATGAGATGACTTGAACTTCAAACTAGTAGATTAGAAATCAGCTCCAAATAGGTGAAATAAAGGTACAAGCGAATGTATAATGTCTCCATCTTCATTTACATAGAGAGGATGTGTGCAAGTAATCGTGTAGGAACATAGAGAAGGCATAGGATCAAAGAGTGTGAATGCATGGGATCCATGGGTTGATATAGCTTCCAAAGAATCCAAGAGATCACATATAATCACAATAGTAGACTCATGGCAATATACTACTAAAGAATCCTCTATTTTAGAAGAATGTAAGGAGGAAATATAGTGATGTTCAAGATCTTTAAGGAGGCTCTGAGAATGAGTGCCAAGAACAAAGGAGGAGTTGCAGAAATGCATAGGATCAAGTATGGTAAGTGGTAAGAAACTAAAAGGACTTGATTTGTCTAAGAAAATATCTTGGAAGTCACTGGGTTGTGCACCATCAAGAATATAGGCATGCACAAAGTGTGAGAGGTATGGCATATGGATCTCAAAATCCATGATAAACGACATAGAGAACACTGAATGTGTGAGTGAATAATCAATAGCAGTATCAGCTCCATTAGTCACTTCTTTTTCATCAACAACATCATAAGAAGATGAATCAATATATTCTACTTCAAGAGACACAGAAAAAGATGGCTCTTCAATATTTTCTTCTTGATTGAAAGAGGAAGAATTCAAATCAAAGAGAGTAGTAGCAACAGGAACTATATGAGAAAATTCTTCTTCATGATCAAATTCATCAGATATTGTAGAGGCCGAGACATCTTGAGAGAGAGAAATCATTGAGGATCTAGAGGCACTCTCCACATATCTAGAAGGATCCTTATTGTCCTTTCCCAAAACTCTATCCAGTGTTGTCCAGAGATCCTTTGGGTATTCAACATAATCAATAAGGTAGCGCATGCTTGGAGAGATAGCTAGACAAATAGTTCCAATTGATCTATCATAGTCATTCAACCAGTCACTTGGCTCTTTAAAAGACTCTTCACCAGATCCAATAGATATCTCATAGAGACCTTGTCTCTTTAGAGATTGAATCATCTTCAATTTCCACTCTGAATAGCTTGTGAATGGAGAAAGAAGAGGAACTGATACTCTTGAATCCATTCAAAGTTGAACTTGCAAAATAAACCTGCAAATTAGAAAAGGAGGATTAATTAATGAACTCTCAAAGATATGATATCATGTAGATCTTTGATATCATCATCTCTAATACCATGTAGAAATTCTAAAGCCTTGATGGAATAAGGAATTTCATAAACAAGCTAAGGATCTAGGCACACAATTAACCTCATAGAGAATTGTAGAGAATTAGCATAAGGAGAGAAGAATAATAATTAATGAACACACATTAATGAATCATCAATCAATGATAATTTATATTATGACATAGGTAATACATCCTTATAAAGGAAAATAGAATTGATAGAAGAGAACTCAAGGTAGCTCATAAACCAGGCTTACTAATTATGATAAACCCCATAGTTGGCTAAAGCACTTTCCTAATCTACCAAGAACCTCACGAATTAGAAATAGCATGTGTGAGTGATGATGAGTGAAGGAAATAATTGCTAATCCTAGAATATGGAGAGAAAATAATTGAAGATGGGTTGGAAACAAAAGCTTCCAGTTTCCTAGTTGAGTAGCTTTACCTTATCCATAGAAAAAAAGGATAAAGAAGATCAAAAGAATAAAATAGAATCTGTTGTAAAGTGCAGTGACCAATTCTGGATAGCCATAAAGTGGTCAAGATCAACCCAGAATCAGAAATAAATCATTCCTAGGATATAGATGGCAAGTGTTGACTCTAAGGTGCAAGTGGATGACAACTATATAAGCTAGTGGGTAGGAAATTAATCAAATAATGATTAATTATTTTATGAGTACTGGGTTTATTATATTCCAACATTATGAAGACCCAACAAGGTCCTATCTAAATGTTTTTCCCATGGTGCAGGTAGAACCAAAAAAATGTTTTTTAGATCTTTCTACCTCGAGTGAGGGAAGTCTAGTAATACTAGATGAAAGTGAGACATTCATTAGGTCTACAAGGTTTATATCAACTAGATGCCAAAAGATCAGAAGAAAATTCCATAAAAACATGGAAATTTTTCTTGCTGAAGGGAGATCATATTCCTATGATGATGAGACAATAGGTGACATTGAGGTTCCCTTGAGGTACAAACATCTAGTGAAACAATGGGTACCCAAGGATATTCCTCAACTAAACACATATTTTTGTCTGAACGAGAGGATATATTGAATTGCACCATCGTGATTACATGGTTTGCGGTTGTTTTGCATTGATGACATAAATCTTGGTTATGATAGATGTAAAAAATTGATGGAGTATGTTGGATCCTATTACAAATACAAATATTGGATGTACATTGTCCAATATACATGAAGTAATTGAAAATGTGGCTTGTCAGAAAATTACTTACAACTGAAAGACACAAATCAATATAAAGGAGAAATGTTGTACATTGACGCAAGGCCAAAATCCATAGGGAATATTGCGAGGTTTATAAACAGTACACAACTAGGTTCTACAACTAAGAAAACCAATTGCATATTTGAGGGGTGTGAAGGAAACCATGTATTTGTATATGCAATTAAATGAATAGCTATAGGGGAAGAGTTCCTTATTAATTACAATATGAGTTGAGTAGATACAAACACAGTTACTATGGGAGTGGTATATCTAACAATTTACCCAACCTTTTATTAATTAATTTAACCTCTTAAGTAATTTTCATGAGTCTATTGCTATAACTTACTTCGCATAGTAGTGATTGGGGCATCCCCCCAACAATTGGTCATAGGATTACAAACTCTTCGAGGAAACAAGTATACATCTTCGAGATAGTACAATTATATTTTGAAAACATAGTTCCTTTTTTGTTGTGTTTTTTCATGAGTATATTAATTTAGTTTATATAATGTTATTTGTATACTTGTTGAAGATGGTTGATCAGGGAAACCACCCAACTGTTGATCATACTAAATTAGACTCAGGGAAACATGTATACCTGATCGTAAATGTAAAATTTAAATACGTACAAATATTTTCTTATTATGTTTTTGAAGTAGGGTGTTGCAAGGGGAACCTCCATAGTAGTAGATAATACTAGACCTCCCTCGAGGAAGTAGGTATACACCGATGCAATTGTACAAATTAAATATGAACAAAAAGTCTTTTTTGTGTTTTCTCACAATTATATTCGATTAATTTATATAATGTTGTTTATATACTTATTGTAGAGTGTTGATCGGGGAAACCACCCTATTGTTGATCAGATGAGATCAACCTCGGGGAAACATGTATACTTTATTATAAATGTACAATTTAAATAAGTCAAAACGTTTTCTTGTAATGTTGATGCCATGAGTATTTTAGTTTCTTTACATATTTTTTTCTATGCTTATTATGAAGGGTGTTGTAAGGGGAACATACCTATCAGTAGATCGGGGCAGGTCCCCTATAACTATTGATCTAATGAGTAGATGATCCTTGACGAAAAAAGTATAATTCATTGGAATTGTACAAATATAATATGAAGCATGATGTTTTTTTTTGTCATTTTCGTGTATATATTGGTTTCTTTCTGATAATGTTTTCTACTTATTTTTGGTAGGGGAGGTGATCGGGACAAGTCCCCAACTGTGGATCAGATGACACCAGCATCAAGGCATTTGCTAAACCTAATTGTAATTTTATGAAGATATCATGATCACTATATTTTGTTAATATACTTTTTTCCTCAGTCTCTTGCTTTCACGTGAGTATTGTTTTATATATTTTTGTTGTATACCATTGATTCGATGTATGAAACATCATCAGAGAAAATGATAGCTTTATATGTGGATGACTTGATGTGCATTGTTGGAATTGGTTCTTCTCTAGAGCTGATTAAGATGATAGAGAAGACCTTGAAAAAAATTAATGAGAATATCCTTTGTATACTATTCATTGTGCCACAGACATATGAGATTAAAGCCAAGGTTGATGTTTTGGTAAAGATATTGCATTCCTTGCAAGTAAGTTGCAGAATAATGAATCATAATATAAATTCACTAAGTACTTTATATTTTTTACTTATATATGATGGAGAACTTATAAAATATGGTTTGTATTTACAGGATTTTATGCAACGAAACACTAGCATTCAAGGCGATATTAGCTCCAGTCATGCTCGTGGAGATTCATCACATGAGAAAAAGACTCCATGTACATCTCATGTGCCACTGTTTTCAACTAAATAGTTAACAACATGTTCCGTGACAACCTTGATGTCAACTTGTTGAGGCCTGGAAATTCGCACGCAACAACAGCAAGGGATTCTCCCTAGTCAACATTCCCAACTAGCCCATGACTATTTGGTATAGGGAATCTGTCTGGTTTGCGGTCCGACTACCGTAGGTTAAGTAACAAAAACAAAGGTTTTACCGGTTGTGGCCCAATCCACCGTGTGTATTTTTGTATTTTTGACTTAAAGTATGATATGCATGTGCCTAATTAACCATGCAAGGTGATAAAGGATGCAAGGAGTAGTCACAATGTGATGCGCAGGTTCTTACCTCTCGTCTTAGAACTCACCAGCATCTAAATCACATATGCAACAATAAATTAAAACTAACTAACTATCTATCTATCCCCGGGGAGCCAAATTGTAACTTATTTATGAGTAATGTGTGTTGTGCATGCATTATAAAGAGAAATTACAGATAGCTGATATTCCTTCCTACAACACATGAATGATTAAAAATATTTAGACAATCAGATAGCCAATTGTTTATGAACAGCATGCATTACTCATGGTGGTAATTTCACAGAAAAAACCAGAAATCATTCAAACAAAAACATAGGCTCTAAAAGTTAGAACAATCTCACAGTTAATGGACAAAACTGGAAAAACGAAATAGTTCATCTTTCACCAATCCATAGCATAGCATTTGAATGTCCCACCAAACTTTCTCCTATAGGAAAACAATAATTCTTTATTGCAAAGAAAAAGTAGTTCTTCTTACCATATCTCTTTACATGTCTAACTAGGAAAAAGCCCCTTCTTATTCTAAGTCTTCTATATTTATACAAAAAGTAAAATATTGTTGGGCTGCCCATGAATAACCCTTGGGATTCCCAACTCCTCACCTTCCAACACTTTCCTCAAATGTTTACAAAATTGTTACATATTACAAAAATGAACAATCCTTTACGAGAAGGGCCCCACTTGAGTATTCAGAAATTTCTTCCACGCCAAAGCCTCAGAGGCGATGCCTTCAAACAAACAAGGTTCCAAAAATTGAATGTTTATCTCGAACTTCGCAGCTTGGTTCTTGATGGCCTCAATTCTGGCCGCACTTAAACAAAGCTGGTCCTCCAATAGCTGTACACTGATGGAGGAATGATCCACTTCACTCCTTAATATCGGGTCATCAAGGGATTTAATGTGCTGTATTTTAGCTTCTTCCTCTTGATACCACTTCTGTAAAATATCCACAAATGAGTTGTGCTCTAGAAAAACATCTAGCCTCTGCTCAGCTTCTATTTGGCACCGGTTATAGGTAATCAGGAGGCTTCTGAAGAATTCTATGCATGCTCCTTTCGTTTTTTTGACAGCCTTTTTGAAATCTTCTGTTGTGTTTATAGCAAACTCCAATAAGTCATAATCCTGCTGAAGGGCGTGTCGGCCTTTCGAGGGAAGCTCTGCAGGAGTTTCTTCATTATTTTCCAGCCTCTCCATTCTTGCTGTCAGGACTTCCATGGCATCCTAAGACCTATCAACAAAATAAGAGGAAGTCTCCAGAATTTCCTCTAATCGGCCGTCTATTTGCAAAACTTTGCATCTCTCTTATTCTATGGCATTCTGCAGCTGAAGCATCTTGGCCTTTTGGGCCAGCACATGTTCTTTGAAAGGTTTGAGGTCAACCTACTGCTCTCTTGCTTCTTCTAAAGTGGTTGTTAGAGAAGAGATCTACTCTTGAAGTTTCATTTCTTGTTCTTGAGCTTGCTTCTCATTTTCCTCCAAGGTGGTTTTTTGCAACTCTAAGTCTTCTATTCTTTCCAGCAGCTATTCCTTCTCCACCCTTAGCTCTTGATACTCTTGCTGCACTCTCTCCAAACACTCTTGTGTAGTTTCCATAGAACTCTTTTCTGCTTGGAGAACCTGCAGTTCATCCTTTGAAGACCTCATATCTTTTTGCATGTCCTCATATTTTCTCTTCGGCTTGCTGTTTTCTTCTCTCTCCTTCCTTAATGTGTCTTTCAATTGAGTAGAAGACTTCTTGGATTGCTCCAAATCTGTCATGATTTTGTCCACATTATCCTCCGAGGTGTGGATCAATGCAGCTCCTGCTCGAATGGTGAATCTAGGATATCGGTCTGTCCCATATACCACGGTTGTATCCGTTATCATTTTCCCGAACATACCTCTTGTTGCAACCTTCTTTTCAGTCCTCTTCACTATCCTCTTGGTTTCCTTGTCATAGAAAATGGTGTTAAAATCAGGGATTTCTTCCCCTTCCTTCTGTACAAAAGGGACCATTTTGAGTGTGGGGACCATAGACTGTACAGGTATGCTCACAGCCGATACTTCTGGGTCCTGTACCTCAGGGTTCTTTATGTCCTGGTTCTGACCGCCAGCTGTGCCAGAGGGTGATTGTTCTGTCATTGAATGGGTCAGCTTCACCCTCTCTGCTTCCTGTCTCTTAAGCTCCTCATCAAGCTTTCTTTTTCTTTCTTCTTCTTCATTTCTCGCATCTTCTTTTTCTTTTTTGGCTGCCTCTTGGGAATCTTTTGTTTTTTCCTCCTCTTCTCCCTGCAGCCTCTTGGGCTAACCTTTGGGCTTCCTCATTTCATTTCCTGGCTTATTCATCAACTTTTTCTTATTCATCCTGCCCTTTCCCACCTTTTGTGGTTATCTTCTTCTTGAACCTTCTCCTCAAGGATGTCATGTTCAATGTACTGCGGAAGAAAGTTTCTTCTCTATCCCAATGGTGGGTGTATTTGAAATGGACATTGTTTTCTTTGCAGTGTTCAACCACTTTGCTATGGGAATCATTTCTGTGGAAGGGCATCTCACCAAAATGAAACCTTTCCAACTCTTCTACAAACTCATCTGCTTTCTTCACTCTGGAAAACCTATAACTTCCTAGCTTGAAAGGAAAAGGGGGATAGGCAGCCTTTTTATGTTGAAACAAAAAGCTTCCTATGCCATCGAGGAAGACTTTCCTAACTGCCTCTTTATGAATGATGTAGTCTGTGGCATATTTGGGTAACAAGGAGGGTGATCTGGAGCCTCCAAACATTCTGAAGTAGAGCCCGTCCTCAGTCAGGTAGTAATCTGCATACTCTTCAATTACCTGCAATGCCTCTTCTGACATGCAATCGCATTCCTTCATAAAAATGAGAGTATACAAGGGCATGATGAAGTGTTCATAGACCTCTCGGTAATGACTATGGTATTTGTGCACCCATAGTGGCTTATATGCAGAATAAACAAGCATCCTCTCCATGTCCCATATGCACCTTAGGCCAAGGAAAGGTTGATTGCATAATATACAATCGACGAGTATGGAACTCATGTAAAATTTAGACCTCTTTTGGGACACTCCTCCCAAAGCTGAGGCCATACAGGCTGAAAGATTGTTGGATACTATGTTGGCCTAGTTGAAAATGGTCCCCTGGGTCGCAACATAAAAAATAATCGGCATCCACTCTAATTTGAAGCTCTTGCCATGAGCTCTCCCAAAAATCCTGTTAAGCATTAAGGTGATAAACCTGTATGGGGCATTTAAGCTTGATGTGTCATACTCTCCCGTAGGCCTGGTTCTGAAATGTTTTCCAGGAAACAACATTCTTTTGAGGGTCTCCACCAGGTCCATTCTGATGTTCTTCAACCAATCGTCAGACAAAAATATTTGTGCTTCTGGCAGGTGGTAGGCTAGGGCTACATATCCTGGGCTATAGACAGCATAGCCTTGTTTGTCGACATTCTCCAGGATCATAGTGGTAACATCTACCCGGGGCAGAATCCAACCAATCACTTCAGAGCATGGGAAGAGCTCTGGTCTTGTGGCAATCTTCATTAGTGAAGATCTCTCTATATTGGCATATATGCCTTCTTCTTCCAAGCCCATATCACGCACCTCTCGGCGCGTGATCAACCTGTATATCTCTCCCCACTGGTATTCAGGATCTACACCAGATATGCACTTGGTGTCCTCATAGATGTATTCAGTTTTGGTGACAACCTCCATGTCGGGCTCCTCCTCGACCACAGGGGCCTTCTTCTTTTGCCTCTTCGACATTTTGAGTTCAAAATCTTCCTGTCATATATGGAATTATAATCATTAGGCCATTTTTGGCTAAGTCACAAACATTAAGACAATAATGTGCATTGTTTCACTTCATCTATGTTAATCATGACAAAAATTCGTTAAATGAAGCAAATATGTGCAAGCTAACACTGTTGTCTAATACCAAAACAGTTCTATCAACAAATCTCGAGCGGGGAAACAAAATCTACATTAAAGTGAGGAAACCTTGGGCTCTCTGTGGATGCCATGATCATTGCGCCGTGTTGGATAACAAAGGAGCTCATGCAAGATTTCAATGGTGCATTCTCAGGAAAGACAATGTCTATACAATCTATGATCAATATAACACTATGCGGTGGTATGCGATCCCCAATCGGCTTGGGTTAGACATTGGCCGTGAACCGCGTCGCGTAAAACTATCGCGGCTTTGGTTTGAAGGATACGGGAAATGAAAGAGGGGGAAACCATTCCAAACACCATAGGGAGGCCATGAAAAACCGCCCCTCATCGACCTATCATCAAACGGGGCAGATTAGCGCAGACAGCGTAATAGCCATCTGCACCAATCTCCCCAAACACTGAGCGCAGGGTTGAAATACATGAGGGCTGTGGAGGGAAACTACCCCGTGGGACTAACACGCCCCCACTGACAGTTACACTACAAAACCCCCACTATATATGCAAGTAAATGACGGGGTCAAGGGAGAATGACTATAAAAGAAAAACCTTACCGTAGAAAAACATTATCAAACGCTTGAACGGAATGGGATAACGCATGAGAGCCTACCTGGCACTGCTGCGTAACTAGCGGGAAGAGGACTGTCAAGCTTCCATGGCTAAGCCACCTGGAACGTGGATACACTGATAATGGGGGTCCAACCGAGCTCGAGCGAATGACAGCACATGATAATGACAGTTCGCAACAGTAGGGAATAACAATAGAATAATAAAACAAACCCCCATATATATATATAGTCAACCATAAATGGCGGGTGAAAAATAAAATCGGACGGTGGAATACAAACGGATCGGATGTCATAAGGATATTTCTTTCTACAACGTCGGGCAGGAAAACGACTAGGCTATCCGCGGGGAGAACCGGGTCGGAGCTTTTCAAGACTAATCGTCGGAGAAACAGCGGAAAAGGGAGCCGCAACAATGGAGTCATAAAGGACATCACCGTTTGTGATAGAAAAAACTATACATCAGAAGAGAAATCAACTAAATGACCAGAAGGATAGTGCTTTCGGCAGCCGCAACGGCGGAAGCCCAAGGCTTAAGGAGTGGTGAAAACAATAATGCGGGGTCTAAAAAATCAAAGCGATGATCGGGAGACTTCGCAAACTATCATCTGCAACTATGGAGAATGAAGTAACAAGATGTTTCGATGCGAAAAGAAAAAATCAGCCGATTGAGACAAATGCGTTAGAGGCAAATATCAAAGCTAAAGCAGATTATCTCTCCGCAACGGCGGGAGAATAAGCAAATAAACTTCTGATTCAATCATTTGAAAATGCATTCAAAGGCAAAAGACAAATTTAAACAAGTGGTGGATCAATTCAAGCATTAGAAAAAATCTTTCTGAAGGATCATTGGATCAAATCAAAGAAGAAAATCAAACCGATATAAGCAAAAGGAGGGTCCTGAAATTTTTTGAATTTTGGAAAAATGTTGCAGCTGCAACATAACTATGAGTGCACCAGCTAGTGATTAGCGCACACCAGATCATGGAGAAGAGGGGGTTGATGTAGAGCATGCTAGTGTTCATATTATTGAAGCAACATTTCTTGGATATTCCAGTGTCACTAGAAAGGGTACAATACGAATAACATTCTTGGTGGCAAAATGGTTCATTAAAATAAAGAAAGAGAATATCCCAGGTAATTATTATGCACTATTCATGTTAGTGTTTATATATTGATTGTAATATACCGATAAAACATTGTCTTTCAACTAATAATGGCATGGTCATTTTGCAGGAAATGACACTTTTTATAAATATCTAAATCGTCTTTCCTTGGAGATATTTTGGCCCATCATCCACAAAAGGTGGAATAAACAAATAAAAAATTTAAAATATGAGCTCACTAATCAGTTTGTTGGATTGTTCATTAATGAGACCTTTAATAAATACACAGTCCTAAAGAAGGTTGGACAACAAATGAATATTTTTCGGGACCAATATAGGGTTCACCTAGAAAGGAAACCTAGGTATGATCTCCCTCCGATGATTCCAACTAGAACATGGAAAACCCTAGTGGAAGATGGAAATGAGAGGGCTTTGAGATAACAAGGAAAGCTACAACTGGGCATACGTAGGTATGCAATTATTTCCATAATGTAATTCTAAAGATTATTATTATTACTTTATATATATAATTTGCAACATCTAACACATTTCAACACTTTCATAGGATGTCTAACGCATCAAAGTACAAAAAGGAAAGAGAAGAAAATATTGGTCAGCATAAGCTTGGGCCTCATTGTTATTCAAATTTGGTGGCATGAATTGTAAGTATTGGAAAACCAATAATGCATCCAAATAATAAATTCCATATTATTTTCATTTTATTGCACCACAAAAGGTAAATTCATGGCATTATGCAAATATGCAGGATGACTGATTCAAGCATGTTTCCCCTAAGGAAGACTTGAAGCTTGGCTTGCAGCATGACTTTGGATTTTTTGTTGAACACTAAAACATCTTGTCTTGGAAAACACAGTATTCTAGTGATCCATCTTGTGCACAAGTATATAAAATCTATATAGTTTAATGAAGACTTATTAGTTGTGCAAGCTATATTTTATAAAAAAAATCTTTAAAATATTGAATATGTTTTGAGCAGCAAAGTAACAATCCAATCAATATCGAGGATGGACAATAACCAATAAAAGATCATGCTTTGAATATTGATAATTAATTTATTCATATGCTACAATTTAAAATAATTCATTGAATATGGTGAACATCAATTGTAATTTTCCATGTTTCAATAGGAGAGAATGTAGAGGGTCACACTGTACATGCCAAGCCTAGAGTACAGGAATATGAAGTACACCATGTGGCCAAATCAAGTACAAAAAGCACCTTTGTAATGATTTTTTTTAAATTAAATATTTCTCATTATAATACCATAATATATCAATGTAACATTTTCAAATTATTGCATCAAATACGGACCCCTTGCCATGAAATCCATGACAAGTTGTTGAACCACCAAGAACTGAGCAACAAGCAGGGATGATTTTAAGGAACCATACTTATTTAAAAATGTATAAATGTTGGCAAATATTACCAATTCTTAAAACCCCAACTATAAAATGATTGGCTATATTTTTTAAAAATTATTTTAATTTCCAAGGATTTTATATCATTTATATAATAATTTGGCAATTTTTAGGGTGAAAAAATTTTACCCCATCAAAATTGGGTGAAACACGGCTTCAAAAAATGCAAAATGATGAATCTTTTTGGGAGAAAAACATGGGAAAATAGCCCACTGGGCTAAAATTCGCCCCTAAAATTATCCCTGGCAACAAGTTCCAGACAATAATTTTCTTCTTGATTTTGTAAAGAGAATAAAAATAGAAATAAGTGACTGAAAAAATACTTTTAAAATATTTTCGATAATATAGTGCCATGCATATTTTTTTCCTAGTGATTGAATGAATGGTTTAATGAATGCTATCTTTTATTTATTGAATGGTAAATTTATGATGAAATCTACATGTTTGCACAGAAAAATAATTCAAGTACATTCATTGGGTATGGGGAATTGAGAGTGATGTGATGAGGGGGGAGGGGCCATAAGAGATTCCACCTTCACGTGGTTGGTCCTATTCAGTAGAGAATATTAAATTATTCTTGAAACAAATAGGATCGCAATGAATGATTATTGTGGTGCATTTCTACAACCCACTCATGTGTCATCTAAATTTTGACAATTTCCTAGGTACATTCCTAGATAATTCATTGAGTGAAAACCTTACTATACTTGTCATAACATGTACAATGCTAGAATGTAATATTTTAATTTCTTATTTATAATGGAACTAGGATGAACAAAATTTATTACATATGTAATATTTATTAAAAATATACTAATAGTGTTTGTAATATGATGTAGTTGTGAGGGACTCTGCATGAGGTCTTTCCATCAAAATAAAGAATCTGGATAGGATTGCTACTATAAATATCTAGGTTTAACAAAAGCACAAGTAAGGGTAAGTTCAAGATGCCACCACTTCTTATAAGTGGGATGCTAGTTTTTTAGCTTTTTGAATTCTTGTTATTATCTTGATTTGCCATGATTAATCGTATTTGGTGTAGGATCTACAAAACTTATACTACCTAAGTTGTAAGCATAAGAAGAATTAATAAAACTTGATAAAATGGTATGCTATTCAAAGTAACACATTGTCTTATGGATGTGAGTATATTCATGTGAACGTATATAATATATATTTGACATGGTGTGTGGCAGGTCTCGTATATAGCTTCATCCTTGGGGGGTTTCAAGCTTATAACAAATGGTTGTAGAGAACTATTTGACTAGGTAATTATACAACTTACAAAACTTAATTATCAACATGATGTTGTACAACTTTTGAAACCAACATCCCTTTCTCTATAGGTATGGCATATTGTACTAGTTGTCCATATTTTTTTATAATCATTGTCTTTGGAAAATTTCATTGAAAATGTTATGGATGTTAGGAAAATTAATACTAGTGATGGTTTTATCTATAATTGTTAGATTAGAACTCATACTACCATGTGCATTTCTCTTGCTTACTTGAGTCTCTACCATGTGCATATCCCTTATGCATCCATCCCATTGAAAATAAACATGTCACTACTATCCATCTTGAAAAGTAACCAAAAGGATATGCAGTCCTACTGTAAACATTCAGTCACCATAATATTTACCACCATGTTGAAATTGACAGTGCTAAAATATATAAGAAGATAGGCTCTATTCTTGATCTGAGATCTATGAATAACATGTATCATAGAAATGCTACTATATGATTATGACACATAAAATGCATATCTTATATATATATATTATGATAACGAATGCGTAACAGATGAATTTCCATTTTGGATTCCATGTTCCCCATATTCAATACACTTGATCACTGCATAACACAAGAACACAATGCTGATTATAGAAAATTTAGTCTTTTAGACAGAGATGACTTCTACAGAAATTCCAGTGGATTATTGTGTGAGGATGTGTTGCAGTGATCAATTAGTGAGAAGAAAATTTGCACGGTAGTACAGAAAATGAAAAATTTGCTAAAGGAAAAAAGGGTAGCTACCAAGGCCAAGCCTATCAAGCAATTAGAAAGTAAAATTGTTGCAATGGGGTTTATCTAGATGATACCATACATGCACAATCCCTCCTATAGTATAAAGATAATGAAATTGTTGTGCTAATGAATAAGCTACACGACACTGATATAGAGTTCAGCTATCCAAACTCTAGAGATCGTAAAACTGCAAGATGATAAAGACAGAATAAATAAAAAATATGTTATACTATAAATAAAAAATGGAATAGTTCAAGAAAAATGTGGATGATCTAGAGTTAAGTATCTTAGAAATGAAGTTATAAATTAGATTCATATGTTCTCAAACAATTCCTCAACTAACATTCACATGAACTTAAGAAATCCCTTAGTCCATAGATCGGATATAGGAGACTCCATTAGACCAAGCAACTGAAAATATGGAGGAATATGTGCCACATGAATAGCGAAGAGGGAAAGAAAATACGATTATTTAGATGGAAATTGATATAATGAAAATTATAATAATCATAAAATTTCCATACTCCATTAAGTACAACCTACTTAGGTAAGGGAATCAATTGGACAAGTAATATAGAATCCAAGAGGGAAGATAGCTTGGGAAATCAATTAGACTTAAACATATGTTGAGGTGAATGATATTAACAAAATGTAAAGGGGTGATAAGAGAGAGGATGAGTCATAAACAGTTAGAACAAAGAGAAAGCTAGTAATGATGTCTCCCTACTATATAGTTCAAACTCATAGAATAAATAGAGGATGGCATATTTTTAAGAGGGTCTCTTAAGTCAATTTTGGGGATCCGACATATGTACATAGGTATTTAACCTTTTAGATAGAGTTTTGGATGTGTATTAACTCTATATTATGCTTGTAATTTTTTCTTTGTAATATTAATTTCACACATGTTCTTTATTCATGTAAATTTTCTTGAGATATATCAAAAGATCCAAACAACAACCTTTACATCATGTTTTCAACATTGGTATGAATATATTATAAGTATCATGTTTGGGATAGATATTTCATTTTGTGAGCTCTCTCCTAACATTGATGTTCATTTGTTAAATAGTAATTTATGGTTACTTTTGCTATCCAAACATATGAGTGTCCAAGATTCCATTTTTCTTCAATAATCAAGAATGATTTGGATAATGTTAAACTAATAAATTCTTTATAATATTAGTTCATTTTATTCCACACTAAATTTGGAAGAACTGTATAAATGGAAACTCAACCACTTCTTTTATGTTTCCATTTTCTCAATTCACCTTCATCTACAATTAATTATTGAATATGCACCTTGAAATTCGTCTAGAGTGAAATCCCTAACTTATAGTTTATACATCATCCCCATATATTTGATAGATTAACCACCAATATCATCATACAAGAAATATTAAGCTCTAAATAGTCAATGAATGAGACTTTCCATTCCTTGGAATAGTCCAAATTTAACCTTGGTACATCTTAGGGGATAATATATGTTTTGAAACAACAATGGTTTGAAGCATACCACTAATATTATTTGCATCTTCGTATCCTTGATTCTCAACTTTTAGCTTAGGAGGATATGGACTTACCCACAACAAATTTATTCTCAATCCTTTTGTAACTATCTTGTTGTACCAATTCTTTGTTTTTTTCCCTCCTCCTTCCTTGGTTTATGTAAAAAATGTGCATTTACTTTCAAGAAAGTACGATGAAATAAAGTTATCCATATGCATAGAATTTTTCCTAGAGATCATATTCAATAACACTTGAATATACCACTCCAATCTACAGCTTTTCTGTACTATCATCCTCATGAGAAACAAGCGATGACATATCACCAAGATAACAACCAAGGAGTAAGTATAATATTATACTATTCACATACTATGTGTAATATGATAATATTAAATACTGTGATGAATGAGTTCTTTTTCCGTGTTTTGAATAAATTTACAGCTTCAAAAGCTAAAAATTGATAGAATAGCTTATATTCTAGTTCTCATTACTAATTTGCTTAAATTCTTCGAAAAATATTTAGTCACTCTAACTAGGAAAATCTATTGAATTGTATGGAGTTGACATCATAGGCATATAATTTTAAATGAGTTCAAGGTAATAATATGCTGAGATAACACCCTAATTTCAGTTTCAAATAACTTATATTATTTTTCACATGTATAGTGGAGGGTTTTCTTACTATTTTATTTTTGTTATTGATAGTGCAAAAGCATTTATGTTTGCAAGAAAATCGCATACTAGTAAAATAGGGAAACTAAGGGATCTGCATTTCACACACTACATTCACATGGAAAAAATTCTTGCTACATTAGTCCCTTCTAGTGGACAAAGGGTATGATGACATAAAATATACTTCTTTTAGCATGTATTTGTAACTTAGATCCATGTGTACTTTTGCAACAAAAATATCCATTAATCCATAAGCTATTGCTCAAGAAGCTATATAATTCTAGAAAGGAAATCTATAAGTGGATATTCAAAAGATTCATGATACACATGTTTAATGGCAGATATGAGATAATGTATCACCATGTTGTGTGGGGTAGTATAGTGAGCACACAAACTTATCTAACTGAGAGAATTAGACCATAGAACTATCATTTAAAAAAAAAATTATAAATCATGGTTGGATATTTGATGGACCATCTCACGATATGCGACACATATTCCATACCATTGACTACAACTTTTGTTGGTTTTTCACTTTTTTGTTGTCAGATATCCGATGTCCTTCCCCACTTTTTTAACTTTCATGCCATACCTCTAACGACAAATGGCATCATCTATCTGACTGTGTGTAAAGTATTTGGGTCGGTTATC
The DNA here is from genome assembly GCA_001517045.1 of Pseudotsuga menziesii. Taxonomy (NCBI): domain Eukaryota; kingdom Viridiplantae; phylum Streptophyta; class Pinopsida; order Pinales; family Pinaceae; genus Pseudotsuga; species Pseudotsuga menziesii. The sequence goes on along the minus strand of LPNX010407056.1, from coordinate 167,287 downwards.
TTACGGGTTTGTCATATGATATTATTCCTTATATAAAGTATAGGAAGTTGAATATCTAATAAGTATGTTGTATCATATTTGACAAGTGTATTATAGAATATCCGACGTGTATGTTTCGCATATTTGACTTGTATATTAATATATTTTTGGTCAGATATTCAACCAGTTCATGTCGGATATCTGATGATCCCATATTTCCTTGACATGTAGCAGCCACATAAATATATTTTTCATCCATTATATACCTCCTATACACATGCACATGAGTATTGGATGTTCAATTGCATGTCAATATTTTCCAGAAGTATGGGAAGTGATGGGTTTCTAACTTGGCTTTGGGATCTTGACATCCTTTGGAATACCAACTTGTTCCAGATGATCAAGATGGAAAGTGGAACATTGCATAAACCATGGTATCCAATAAATACATGGACTGAAATAGTGTTAATAATGGTATGTGTGTTTGGGATAATGCAACATATTCAGTGGGATCTAGGAGGGCAAGATAGCCTTGATTTCCAAAAGTTCATCCATGAGGAGAAATGGTTTGATTTACTACAAGGAAAATCATATGGTGGGAAGACTAAATACTCTCCTTCTTAGTGGGTTGGGATTTTTCATAATTCTCTTAGTGGAGATACTAACCAGTGTAGAGGATGGAGTAGGAGATATTTCCTCAATCTGATATTTGTTTGGGACCCTGGGATCATGTTTGGTTTCAACTATTTCATATGGAAGATTCACGTAGAAATATGTTGGATAGAGACGCCTTTAAAGAGGGAAAATATGTATAAGGTTAAGTATTATCCCAAAATTTATCTTCACTTTGGACATCATCATTAGATTCTCCTGAAATAATTTTTTTTGCAAGGAACATATCCTTGTTCTCATTATGACCATTCTGGATTTTTATGCATGAGAATTGGCTTGGCTTGTGCACTTGTTGATTCACCATTTTATATGATAGGATCCTATATAAAAAAATTTGGTAATATTGAGTGTATTTGATTTGATTACATTTTGGTTCATGGGAGGATGTTGAAATAATTGCACCCTTGGTTTGAAATCTATGTCATGATTTTGGGTAGAGCAATCATTGCAGATCAATTTATTGAACATGAAGTTGGAAGGATATAGATAATGCGTTTTGGTCTTGGGATTGAAAATGATAAGGGTGATGCAACATGTAGAGATTCATTTCACTCATAACATATATGGATTTCCAAGGAAATCAAATAAATTTTCCTTGGAATGAGGAATATGGGAGACTTTTCAAAGGAATGAAGAAGGTAATAAAAACATCTTCAATGTTTTCCATGCCTCATTTTGCTCCAACAATTGTTATTAGATATCTATGGAAATACCTCAATGATGAGGGATTTCATTATGGAAATGGTTGTATGCCATGCCAACAATATGAAATAGATCATATTTATTTTCTACTATCTCTACAATTGGTAGAGAAAAAATGGGTAAATAAAAATTATTGAAGTCTTGATTTGATGATTTTCACTATTATTTTGGTGCATGATAGTAGTGTTTCATTAAAGGAAATTTGAGGTCTAAAATGGGCCTCCTAAGGAAAACAATAAAATAATAGTTAAAATAATAAAATAATGGTTATTAATTTTGTACGAAGAATGAAAACAAATACTTTTTTTGTTCGTATTTTCGACATATTTCTCTGTCCTTTTACTCAAATTCCGAGAGGAAGAGATCATTGAATGCAGAATTTAATTATGCATCCAACAAGTACCCATATTGCATACTTTTGACAGACCCCTCTACCCCAAAAATAATAAATACATGAAAAAAACATGATGATGACATCATCATCACATTTTTTCAGATATTTCTTATTTTTTAGGTAGCGGAGTCCATCAAAAGTATCCAGTGTGGGTACTCGTTGGATGCGGAATTAAATTCCACATCCAATGATCTCTCCCACTCATAATTTGAGTAAAAACACAGGGATATATGTCGAAAATACGAACAAAAAAAGTAGTTTTCTTTTATGACAAATATGTCCATTCAACTGTTATGGTTGACTCATTTTATTGAAATTCTATTGGTTCTTGAATTCCAACTCAAAAATTTTATTGTTAGCATGTTTTCTTATAAGGCCCATTTTAGACCCCAAATTTCCTCTAATTGGCAGGAAATATCATTAAAAATTACCTGATGTATAACCCATATCCTCTTGTTCATAGGAATGGAATTTTATTGATGCATGATTGTTTCCATGCTAAGTGTTTATGCATGTTTTGTTCAAGTTCAATCCAGACCTTACAACTAGATATGGATTATTTTGAAAACAAGATCATTCATGAGTTCATGGTAAAAATGGAAATTGAAATATTTTCAAGGGATTAATATTTCAAGGATATGAATTTCAAATGGTGTATGTATCATCTTACGTGACTTTATGGAAAAGTGTCCAAATTTTACATTATTCATATTTTCCCTTGCTTGAGCACAAGCAACTTTTGGGAGGAGAGGGTTGTCATCTCCCCATTTTTGTGACACATAGATCATCCTATTAGATTTTTATTCCTTGTGGTATTAGAAGTAAAATAAATTAAGTTCTTGGGATTAAATGCTGAAAACTAGAAAATTAATTAGATAGAAGTTAATATTTCTCCTAATGTTCGAAATGAACTTAAGTTAAATTTATTTTCCATGAATAAATTGTATTGTTGATCAATTAAATGAGGATAATAGACCCTAAGGGTTCATAACAAGAAAAGGTTTGACCAAAGGAACCTTGCAATATAATAAATAAAGGATCAATCATCTTATCTTGCAAAAGAAGAAACAAAGGAGATTGCACCTTAAAGCTAGAAAGCAGGAAAAAAATGAAATATGATAAAACCGTCAAAGTTGGAATGAAGCAGAAAGTAGAATAAAACATAAATTGGGCCAAAGAAGAAAAATAGGAAAAAGAAGGATAATTCCCAAAAACAGTAAAAAGTAGGATAAGGTAATAAAGCAGGAAAACACAATCAAAAGCAAAAAGTAGTATAGAAAAGAAAAGGCAGGAAAACCAAAATCATGAAAGCAAAGCAAAAAGAAAATCTCATAAAGAAAAAATATTTATAATATAACTCATGACTGAAAAATTGGTCAAGGTAGCTTGGAAAATAAGAAATATTATCTATAAAAGAATTCTAGTGCATCACTTTCACATATTTTGATAGATTCTGAATTGAATTGAGAGCATTGTGCTTCTGTGACTTGGGAAATCTGTTCTTAGTTCAAGCTAGGAGATGTGCCCATGTTTTTGAGAGGATTATGTAGTTCATCCATTGTCATAGATATTTATTGAAACTTTTTAAGGAGTCACCAATCAAGTTTGAATCTCAGAAGAAGACAATTCAAGCCATAGATCGAAACCTCCTATTCTTCTTCTTAATTCTTAATATTATCAATTCTATGTAGAAGTCAAACATATGATGTAATAAAAAATACTTAGGGAATACCATATGAGTTTATATATTATTATGAACTATTTATTTAATTTCTGATTTTTTATCACTAAAGGAGTTGGTATTTCTATAGTTGTTTCCAAGACCCTTCCTAGATTCACACAGAAATTGACTAGTATTCAATAAAATCTCAATAAATAAACTTATGCAAAATTATTATTTAGAATTATTTATGTTCCTGGATTTATTTAATATCATAATAATCATCACACATGTCTCATATTTTTAAAATTCGATATCATTTGAGGTCATTTGGAAGGTACTTAATTTAGACTAGTTGAGTTGTCCCATAGTGACCCTAGTTGTCCTCCTAAAATCTGATAAACCATTCCTAAAATATAATTTGAACCTAATACAATATTAAGGCTCTAGTTTCATATGTTGGGGTTCCTAGGATCCTATGCTTGAAGCCTAAATGGTCCCAGTGCTTTGAGCAAAGGAAACTTGAGATTGTGCAAATACTTTGAATGAATTTTGATATGATGTTCCCATGGTATTATTTTTCATACATATCATGACCATTTTTCATAACCATCCCCTGGGTCTTAATGAATGTGAGAAGAATCCAACACTAGTTTGAGCAAAGCTATTCAATCCCAATCTATTTCTAGAACCTAGTTTTGAGTCTTTATGTTTGATTGTTTGTATTAGAATTGATATATCCTAATCTCTAATTTGGGGATATTACAACATCAGTAATTTTATTTTCATCGGTAATATAATAAAATTATATGAGCTTTCAATGAGAAATAGTTTGAACTGGTAAGCATAATATCAAAATTTTATGCCAAATATTCACTTTAAAGGGTTGATGGTATGGTTCATGGCCTTTATCATTTCCTACAACCTCAATAATCTTATGCTACCTTAAAATGGAATGTTCGCTTTCATTGGAATTTTTAAATTTTTAAAATTGTAAAAAAAAGGCGGTGACTTCATTGTATAGTATTGAATAGTAAAAATACATTCTATTATATAGTTTGTTTTTTCAATTTTAACTATTTGTAATCTATAATATCAAAAAGGACATGATATAATTTATTTAATTATTGTTAGTTTTTAAAACTATGACTATATGGTTGGAGATATAGTTTATTAAATCAAAACCACATGATTACTTCCTTTTCCACAACATTTTAGGTATTTCAAGTCCATTTTTTTCTGATATTTAGTTGTATGGTGTTGTTAATATTTCATATGCTTAGATAGATATTATTAGTGTTTAATCCAAATTCATAGCAATGGAATATGCAGAATCAAGAAAAGAAACACAATCACAAGATAAACAAGGATTTATCCTTAGAAACCCTCAAGGGGAAGAAAAACTAGCAAAACTTTCTCTATATAGATGTATAAGATAAAACCCCAAAACAAGTTTTCCTCCTCCTTGCTGGTATGCGTCTCTCTCTATCCTATGTGCTATACAAAAGTGAGTGTGTGTTTTCAAATGAGGAACACTGCTCCTCTTTTTATACTCTTTCTGTCACTTGAATTTTAACCTAACAAGTCGGCCCCACTAAACTGACTGGACCAACTTCACCTAATAAGACTCAAAACATTATTAAATTATATTCGTTGGGGTACTATTGACCCGACTTACAATGGGGTTTATAACTAATTACTCTATGATGACAAAATATAATAGTAACATCTCAGCAAAGGAATAAGACATATCCGTTGGGGTAAATCAGTAAAATACATTTAGAATATTCTTCGAAGTTACAATATTTCAAGACTCCCCATTAATGAGAATGGTATTCTACTAACAACAACATCATAAACTATATGAGTAATGAGAGCTATAATATTCAACAGTATCAAGGTAATATAGCTATATATCATAGGATGTTTTCAACAATCATCAGAAACTGGAATATATTCAATATATTCAGTACTATAAAATCATCTTCTACAACATAGAGTCTTTATCTTCTATAGCACTTGATCACTTGATCCTTTTCATAAACACTTCGACCTTCTTTATCCTTTGCAACAACACTTTTATATTATTGATCCTTTGCAGCAGTACTTTAATCTTCCTGATCCTTTGCAACAACACTTAGATCTTCCCGATCCTTTGTAGAATCACTTCAATCTTCTCCATCGTTTGTCACAACACTACCTGCAGTACAAATGATCTCTTTGTGGGATTATAAAACCCTATTACTTTAGGAAATAGGTCGAAGGATGATTCCATCCTCATCATCCTACTCCCCCCTAACAAGGAGGGTCCATAGAATCGACCAAGTAGATTGTATGCAAATGAATGCAGGACCTATCATCTGGAAGTACTCATTGTAGACCATCCTTAGCCTGTTAGAGATAGGACCACTCCCAAGCGAGTGTTATTTTCTATGACATCTATAAGTGAATTTAGGAATACTTTCCAGGTGAGAGTATCATCTGCAACTAAATGAAGATCTGGTGTGGAACAGAATGTATGACCTGTCGTTTGTCGACACTCATCGTAGACCATCCTTAACTTGATATATCTAGGAACACTCCCAAGAGAGTGTTATTTTCTATGACATCTAGAACTGAATGTAGGTACACTCTCCATGTGAGAGTATCATCTATAGTACCATCCTCAACTAGTAAGAGCTAGGACCACTCTCATTAAGAGAGTGTTATTGTCTTTAAAACCATCATCAAAAGAGGATATTATCATCCATAAGGGAATGTCATACTTCATCAGCATCTACAGGCTCACTTACCCTCTTTGGTACTAGAAAATCACGACCATGCCATCATCAATGGTAGTCTCATCATCACTCTCCCTTTCCCAAGAGGCTTGTATCATCAACCTACTACCCCTTTTTTGAGTAGGGTTCATATTATCATCGTTCCTTCTTACAAGGAATATCTATATTATCATCACTATTCCTCCTTGTGAGGAAAGTATTTTTGAACTACACCAAGAATGTCACAGAAGTACTCAAAATTTACTTTATATAGAGGATTAGTCAACACATCAACAACTTGCTCATCGATACTCACATACTAGAGTTGTATAGCTCCCATCTGTACCATAACCCTTATGTAAAAATATCATATTTCTATGTGCTTTGATTTATCATGGAACACACAATTTTTTGTGACATTTATACAACTCTTGTTGTCACATATAATCACTTTGGTATCCATCTCTATGTCAAATAGACACGACATCATCTTCCGAAGCCATATGGCTTCACAACTAGCGGAGCAATATGCTATGTACTTTGCTTCAGTTGTGCTGAGAGAAACACTGAATGTTTTATTGCTAAATCATGAGATCATGGTGGATCTCAAACAATAACATCCACCTAAGGTTCTCTTCCTTTCTGCAACACTTCCTACTCAATTTAAATCTGTATATCCATACAGTTTGTAGTCATGATCTCTATCATATTATAGTCCAAATTATATCGTAGATTTCAGGTACCTCATCGCATGATTTGCAGATATCATGTGAACACGTCTAGGGATAACTAGATACTGACTCAAGGTGTTCAAAACAAAGAATATATATTTCCTAGTATTCGTCAGATACATTAACGACCCAATAACTTGTTTATACTATCAGATCCACTAACTCTAATGATTCATCAGATAATAACTTCAGGTTGGTATCCATGGGTGTGCTCATGGAATTAAAATCCAACATATCAAATATTTTTAATATTTCCATGACATACTTTCCCTATTCAATAAATATTCCTTTTGCACTCTGCCACACTTCCATCCCGAGAAAATAGTGCATCAATCTAAGATCTTTCATTTCGAATTCTTCAACTAGATTCTTCTTGCTTTCTACAATTTGTTTCTCATTTCCTTTCAGAAATAGATCATATACATATAGTAAGAATATGAGATGTTCATCATCCATAACCTTAAGGTAAAGGTTAGGATCAAATTTACTTTTGGTAAATCCCAAGATTTTCAAGGATATATCTATTCTTCCATACCAAGCTCGAGGAGCTTTCTCTAGTCCATATAGAGATTTTTAAACTTACATACATGAATCACTCTGTCTTCGACTTCAAATCCTTGTGGTTGTTCTATTTATACGTCTTCCTCAATCACATCATTCAAGAAGATTTCATTTAAATCCATCTCCTATAGATTCCACTTCATCATCGAAGTAAGTTCCATGATGGTTCTGATGGAAGTGTACCTTGCTACCAGTGTTGAATGTCTCTTCATAATCAATTACCTCCTTCTGAGAGTATCCTCTAGCCCCAAATGTTTCCTTGTATTTTTTCAATAATTCCATCAGTAGCATGTTTTATCTTGTATATCCACTTGGAATATACCACACTCTTGTTTCCTTGTTTGGGTACTATATCCCAAACATCATCCTTCATTATTGACTCGTATTCTTTCGTCATTGCTTCTACCCATTCTATTTTCTGTACAACTTCCTCATAACTGGTAGGTTCTTTATCTACAGCATCACAAATCAAAAATACATCATTTGAGAATGGATCTCTTCCTTGTTCTTGTGGATCCTTCTGGAGCTCCATGCTTCTCTGCTTCTTGTATTATTTCTCTTACCTAGGCAGGTTTTCTCTTTTGAGATATATCCATAGTAGAGGGATCCTGAGGTTCTAGCATATCATGATCTTCTCATGCTACTATTTCAGGAGATGGTTCATCTTCTACATTTTTACTCTTCATGTACTTATTCAAGATGACACATTCTAGATTACTTAAGAGTTGTTTCTTCATCAAATGTTACATCCTTACTAATATCTATATGATGAAATCCTCAAATGTATATACTGAAGCATTTGGAGACTTCATAGTATCCAACAAATATTCCCTTCTTTCCGAAAGGATACAACTTGGTTCTCTTCTCTTTTGGAATATGTACATATACTTGACAATCAAATACCTTGAGATGGTTCAATTTAGGTTTCCTTCCTATATACATTTTTTGAGGAGCCTTGAATCCAAAGGCACTATGAGACAATCTGTTCTGCACATACACAATTGTTCTTGTTGCTTCCACACATAGATGCATGGGAATATATTGATCATGAATCATTGTTTTTATTGCTTCCATAATGCTTCTATTCTTTATTTCCGTAACACCATTATGTTGGAGATTGTAGGGAGTGGTTAGTTTCCTCTGGATTTCATCTTCTTTGTAGAATACTTCAAATTCTTTTGAAGTATATTCTCCACCATTATTTGTTCTAAGTGTCCTGATTCTTCTTTTTGAATGGTTCTCTATCAAGGCTTTGAATTACTTGAATTTCCCAAACACTTCACTCTATCTTAAAGAAGTATATCCATGTCTTTATTTATTCTTTATTTCACTCTTTGAAAACAGATTCTTTATATTCTTTCCTCTTGCACATCCTTTCCAAGTATCTTCACGATCGATATTCAAATATGGTAAACTTGTTAGCAATCTGCTAACATAGGGTAATGCTTTGTAGTTTATGTGAGTAAGCCTTCTATGCCATAGTTCACTTAAGCTAGTGGTATCATGGATAAGGGTTGTTTCTGGATGTCCCTTGAGTTTGTACAATACTCCTTATTCTTCACCAATGACCACATCATATTCAAGTGTCTTTCCTTTGGTGCACATGAGCAGTTGTCGATCTATAAAAGTAGCTCTATATCCTTTATTTTCTAATTCAATATGGAAATTAAGTTCTTTTTCAAAATTGATACATATAGTACTTCCTTCATCTTCATGGAGGTTCCAGAGTCAAGCTTGTAGTTTGAGTCAACAATGGCTTTGATGGGATATTGAAGGTCATCTCCTAATGAAAATTTCTGAGGAGAGTTCTTCTCTTCAAGTCTTGACAGAGTTTGTGTCTTCCCTTTCAAGTGCTTTGAAGCACCATTAACAATAAGCCATGTATCTTCTACATATTCTTCTTTTTCTTGTCTCTTTCGAGGTCTTTCTTCTTCTTTTTCCTCCTCGTCTTAAACTAGATGATCATGATGTCTTTTTTTATTGTTCTTATTCAATGGAAAATCTTTGGAAAGGTGTCCTATATTATGATATTTATAACATTGATATTTGGAGTAGTATTTTTATTTTGATTGTTCTCTCTTTTCCTTTGAAACTTCGTTGGCTATAATCCCTGTGACTATCCTTCTTGAAGTTTGATTGTCTTATTCCTCTGGTATGGGTGGCTAGAACTTGATCATATTCTCTAAGTAGATATTTTATGTTAGCTACTCTACCTTCTTCTTGGATGCAATCTCCCCATACAATGTCAAACTTCATATATTCTTTTTTGGCACACATAGTTTATATGAATGAATCCCAAGGTATAGTGATACCAATGAGAGTAGACATAAATAGTCACATCTTCATCAAGAGATTCTCCAATGGTATTTAGTTTTTCCTTGAACTGTGCAACCCATGTGAAGTAATATTGAATGGATTCTCCTTCACTCATCATGGTACCCTTCAGTTGACCTCTCAAATCCATCTTTCTATTAATGTTATTTCCTTCATACATTTTGGAAATGTTATCATACATTTTCTTTGGTGTATTTTTAGATGAAAATTGAGCGATCAAGTGATATTTGATAGAATCAGTAATAATCATCATTTCCTTGATTAGGTCCTTTTGGTGCTTCTCCTTAGCTTCATCTTCTTTCGATTCTACAAATTCATCTTTAATGTATTTTTAAAGATCATTCTATATAAGAATGAGACCAATCCTATAGTTCCACGCTAGGAATTTTTCTATTCCTTCCAGCTTGTCCTCAAGCTTAGTTCTTGGGACCATCTTATCTAGGAGGTCATTAAAAAATTGAAATTTCTCAAAATGAAAAGCTGACCTTACAAGGATATGCGCTTGACTAAGGCGAGTTGGTTGGTCCACTTGGTTTCTGGAGATTCCAAATATTTGCCTTTCAAAACTTGCTTGTGATATTTCAGTTTCTGCATATTTGTGGTTTGGGTTTTCTCTAGTTTTCTCGATCATGGTGGAACTAGGGTTTGTATTTCCCATAGATTCACCCACTCAAAAAATTCAATCTAGGGATCAATAGATGTGATCTAGAGAGGCACAAGTTTCCATGCAAGAAAATATTCAAAATCCCAAACTTTGTAGAAACTTTAATTTCTTGCGAGAGGGAGAGGAGAGAGAGTTTCACCTTCTAAACCACCAAGGGAAAGAATACTCAGAAAAAATTCATCTATATAGATGTATAAGATAAAACCCCAAAACAGGTGATCATCCTCCTTGTTGGTATCTCTCTCTCTCTCTCTCCTATAGACTATACACAAATGAGTGTGTGTTCAAATTAAAAACATAGCTCCTTTATTTATACTTTTTCTGTCACTTGACTTTTACCCTAACAAGTTGGCCCCACTAAACTAACTTAGACGACTTCACCTAGGAAGAATCAAAACAATATTATATTATATTCATTAGGGTACTATTGACCCAACTTACAATGGAGGTTATACCTCATGAATCTATGATGACCAAATACAATAGTAACATCCTAATGGAGGAATAAAACATCTCCCTTGGCGTACATCAGTAAAATATATTTAGAATATTATTCAAAGTTACAATATTTCAACAATTATGATATCGAAGGTGAATACAATATGTGTCTACTAACGTTTCTCACAAGAAATAGCTATCGTTTGAATTTTTGTTTTCAAAAGTCATCCATGTGCATAGTGCAAAAAAGATTTCCTTTGAAGATTTCTTCTAGCTGCCATTCTCTTTAAGCGCTATTGCAATTTCATTTTAAAGGTCTAATATCATTCTAAAATTTTGTTCAAGAAATGGTTTTTTGGTGAATTATATGGCTTGTAAAACACTTCTTTATGTGTTGGACATTGCTATGAAAACTTGCATAGAGTCAATCTCAATGATAGTCATGCCATCTAATGGGTTTGTTTTTATTATTTATTGGCAGTATTTTTTTAACAAGCATGTGTTGCATTGCATTGTTGAGATACGAGTATCAATTCACTCTTGTATTAAGTGTCTACTGATTAAGTCTCTATGCAAAATTTTCATTGTTAGGTTTCAAAATTAACATTTAGGTAAAAATGATCTAGATTTTTAATGTTTAATGGAGAATTTTAACACTTCATGTTGCTAATAGGTGTGCCTTACAAACTATCACACCTAGTCTAGGTGTTATAGTGGTAATGACCTAGATTTTAACATGGGTATTGGGTCTAGGTTGTGGCTCAAGGTACTACGAGGTGTGGATTTCATGCATTTTCATCTAGCCTAGGTTTTATAGCAATAGAGAGATGGATTTGAACATGGGTCTTGGGTCTAGGTTATGACTCAGGTTACTACTAGGCGTGTCTTACACACAATTTCATCTAGGCTAGGGTTTATAGTGATAGGGAGATGGATTTGAACCTTAGTCTTTCACATCTAATCTAGACTAGTTTTGTATTCACCTAGAATTGAAAATAAATTAACTTGGAACTAGAGTATGATGTAAACTAGGATATTTGTAAAGCTATAAAGGTCATTGTATTTCTATAAACTCCAAAAAATACAAGGGTTTGTGGCTAGAATGACATTGGGAAAACTAAACCAACCACATAAAAATAGTTTTCTATGTATACACAATATGTAGAGTGTGATAATAAGCTTATTAAAAAATAGTTTAACCCTTTCTAGTCTATGCAAACTATCATATTGGCATATTTTTAAAGTAAAAAAAATCAAGATAAGAAAAAACAAATAATATTCCATCAAAGTTAACAAAACACAAAACAAAAGAAAGAACCTATATTTCATCCTCTCAAATAATGACAATAGGACCTTTAGACTCTTGGTTAGTATTTCTATGTTTCTCTTCAAAAGATGAATTCTTGAAGACCATGCCTATAGTTTCCATGGAAAGGAAACTAACATTTGCCTCTACATCCATGATCACTTTGGAAATTAAGTGAATCTTGGGATCTACTGTAGGGATTTCTTCTCATGTGTCATCAATTTAGAATAATATCTATGTTTCCCCTTACTTGTTATCCATCATGGACCTGCACATTAAATCCTTCATATACGTGTACAAAGACACAACATTGGTAGACGTCGTTTCCCTTGTGAAGGAAAAACCCTCATTATGAACCTGGGGTTCCTTTTCCTACTGAATCCCTTTAAATGCCATTTTAAATTTACCTTATGTAAAAATATTTCACTATAAAAACAACCACTGATATGTTGAGAATCGAGATTCTATGAGCCTCAATGCAACATTGACCAAATAACAATGCTAGGTGATTCTAGCACACCAATGCTATACTTCAGTTGGTTGGTATTCAACATTATTACACTACTCTATGAATAGTTCTTGGGAAATTGAATCATTAACACTTAGGATTGTGGATCCATAACCTCCCACATGTCCTCCAACAACAACCTAACCTTGTGCTCACTCAAGGCCAATCATGTAGCATTTCACCTTTAGGTTATTATTATATATTATTTACAATCAAAATGGTATAAATTTAAATTTATCAACATTAATAAGACTTACTCATTAATATATTTATGACTTGGATTCATAATTTGATGCAAATAGAACTAAACTTTGTTGTATTGTTTTAGTAATTTTTTTAGGAGTGAGTTAAAAAGAGAAAAAATTCAGCTTTTGTGCCATTCAAAGTTATTCTTTAATACACTCATTTTCATACTTGCCTCAGCAGGTATATTGTAATCCATTGCAAGTCAAACTCTTTTGAATTTGTATTAGTTGCTCTCTATCAAAAAAATTAAAATATGTTTTGCAAAGTATAACTTAGGGATTTGTAAAATATTTTTTTAATTTTGTTAAAAAACTATTTTGTAAACAACTTATTGGTGGATAGAAGATGATGTAAACTTTGGAATTTGGTATCTGGATTTGAGTTGACATGTGGCAACAATGACATCATCCAAGTGCGAACGTAATTGAGTGGCTGATCCAGAGCCTTCCTAATTGAATACGATATCTTGTTCTTCACAATATTCTTGTCAAAGTGATATAATATGAAGCGGAAGTATAGAAAAGTCACTTGAAGCGTAGCCTTGAGATCACGTTGGCGCTCGGACACCATGAAATGGAATACTACATTCTCCGGACAAGCAGCATGTTGGAGAATCAATAGAATTTCGGTGACCAATCCTCTCAGATAAACAGCGTCTAGCGTCATGGCTATATGCATGGCCGTGCTATCACATAGCTCTGTATCATAATTTTCTTCTTCTTGAAGTTGAGAATAGCCTGATCTCCACGACAAAGGTGCTGAGACGATGCATTCTTTACCATTTCGAAACGCCGGAGCTTCTTGGAAAACCGGCAGGGTTGACGATCGACGTGGTATATGCAGCCGGTCTAGCAGAACGCTGGGAAGCTTGGCGAAACCAGGATCGTCCCTCGCATAATTATTCAATTTGAAGTTAAATTTCATGTCCCGGATGATTCTAGTGGCCACCACGCGAGTCATGCTCAGCTGGATCAAAACCATAATGCTTGCAAATAGAAAGGATAATGTTAATTACCTTGTTCACTTTCATGGCACTGAACAGGTGATTCTCGTACTGATATGGATTAACAAGCTCTATTTACCTACTACTACAGGATAATTTTAATTACCTTGTTCACTTTCATGGCACTGAACAGGAGATTCTTGTACTGATATGGATTAACAAGATCTATTTCCTTGATCACATGTAGCATTATTACAGCAGCCACAACAGATGGCAGAAATCCCAAAAACCTTGCATCTGTCCACAGCATGAAGTGTCCTATTAAAATCCTGTTAAACCTATAAAGTATCCTATTAAAACCCACTTAAACCAATTTGATTTGTTTGAACATGTATTATCAAGTCCTTTGGATGAGAAAGGGAAGGGAAATCCAACTTTCAGAAATCCCCAAGTACCATGAATGATAAACCAAATCCCATCAAATGGATATGCCAGTAGCAATGTGATAATAATACATTACCATGAATGATAAACCAAATCCCATCAAATGGATATGCCAGTGGCAATGTGATAATAATACATTGCAAGCACCCATTGAATGGCCAGAAATGCAAAGCTTACCTTTGAGTGTATTCAACAATATCTCCTTGTAGCACATTGTGAATATCCAGCAAGAGCGATTCTCCAACCCAATCATACGACTAGAATGATCAATGTAGGAAAGAGGAGTTACAGGACTCAGTCGCCATTCAAGCGTGTTGAGCACCAGTAACTCCATTCTCTGAATAGTGCGCGATTCGAATATATACTTAGCCTCCTCTACTTGTGATAGGAGAGAAGATGGTATTTTTATAATTGTCGAAGTTATTCCAAGACAACAAGAAATAAGTAATAAGGAAACAACCAACATTATCTGTCACATGCTACTTTCAACAATTACCTGAAAGTCCAGGAGGAGAGGAACCTCTGTCTCATCCATATTGGCAGCCAAAGAAAGGCAAGCCATGGATTATCTTGCTGCATTGCATTGGAACAAACAAATCCATCACTGTTAGTAAGAACAGATTTAGCTGCTATAGCAAAAAATGATCACAACCTATGGCGAAAGAATTAACTACAATTGATTTGCAGACAAGAACCGATCAAGACAGTTCATTGAGAGCATTGCAGTCACAGGACCAAAGCCATAATGTGCATGAACCTGCACATAACATGTTGCTATTGTTAGCCCTCGATAAGTTCCACCAATGCTAAAACTCCACACATAAATACTAAAACTCCATATCACCAAAGCAAAACATGTGACAAGAAAATTTTATATAAACTTAGGATATCAGCAATGCAAAAAAACTGACAAGAAGTTCATATAAAATTAGGATTGTGAGGTATTTGGTTTGATAGTATGGGATGGTGATATGAGCTTCAAAGTCAAGGAAGGATTTTTACAAGTGTAGGATCCAGCTCCATTTCATTGTAATATTTCCAGATTACAGAAGGAAAGTCATGCTTGCAAGATTGAAAAAATTCATGCTTGCAAAGTAAAGTAATGCTTGCAAGATTGCAAAAAGCCATGCTTGCAAGACTGCAAAAAGTCACGCTTGCAGCAACATTATTAGAAAAAAAATCACAAACCTTCAAAATCCAATCCACAGCATCTTGTCGAGCTTTAGCTTCAACATTGGTTTTCTCAGGTAGGTTAGGAACATAGAGGGTCTCTTTTTCTACAAAATCTACAACTTCACTATCATCCCACAAATGCTCGTCGATCGAGCTAACAAACTGCTGGTCACATAAATCCAAATTATAATGTTGATCCTCTTCTCCATACAAACTTCCAGTTTCTCCATCATCCCAAGCCACAACTCCAAGAGCATATTCGGCGCAGAACAGATCATTAGGGGCACAGTCTATGCAGCTGGGTGCCATCCCCATACAAGCCCCGGGCCCCTAAGCTGCTCCTGTTATTCATCAACAACCCAACTCAGGAATCCCAGCCATGAAATTGAATGAAAAATGGAAGCCTCTCAGCTATTATGGCCAGGAGATATCAGGTATGCAAGCAAATACAAATACATATTTGTAGGGAGGGAGCCACGAGGGCTTTGTGCCGAAAGTGCTGAATCAAATCAGAAGAAATCCAAACTCATGAGAGAGAATTGGAAGTAATGGATATCTATAGGTTAGGTAATAGGCCAAGTCAGACCCCTTCCACTACTGCAATTCCACCTGCCATGTGGTTATCTTCCCTATAAAATCCCATGTACAGCTCTCTATTCCTTTTAATACACTGCATGATCTTCCATTCTATTCAAATATATGATGGAGGATTCGTACGTCGCCATCGTCGTCATTATCACCATGATGCTTTTCACAGCGCCCTGCCAGTCTGCCGTGCTACCCTCATGCAAGGTCTTTCCATATTGTATAAGAAACTGTGTCAAATGATAAATACTCAAAAAAACCAAGATATTATTTAATACTTCCCATCTGCGTCGTACTCCTCCCTTCTGAAACATCTGTCAATGGCATGGCGATGACTTATGATGCGCCTGTCGTGCCGTCGGTCAAGCAAAGAGTGTCAACTCACACGAATGAATAAGTAAGGGAATAAGCTAGCTATGGAGCAAACCTCCCTCCATCGGACGGAGGAGGAGCAAAGTCAACGTTGACTTTTCTCCTCCTCCGTCCGATGGAGGGAGGTTTGCTCCATAGCTAGCCCACACCGTAAGTAACAAGTTTGAAATGGGCATACATATATACATTGTATATTGCATTAAATATGCGAGGGGATGGGACATTTGCATGGAAAAACGCTGGTGGTGTCTACAAAAAAACGATGAAGAGCCCTCGCACCAAAACCATCAGGCTATATATATTTTCATTGTCTTTTTCACTAATACCATCATGTTAAATACCTAATAACCACCCCTCTCATTTTCATATTAAAATGAAGCAGAACCGTCCTCTAAAATTTAATTCATTAAATTTCAAAATTACATAGTAATTTCAATGCATTTTATAATAATTTTACACATTAGTTTGATTAAAAACTGGATGGTCAAATATTTTCAATAGTTTATCTTATTCTTAATTAATTTTGATTTAATGTAGAAAAAAAGTTGTTCTCATATTATCACATAATTTAGCAAATATAAATCCAATGTTATTATCTATCGAATTATCACATTATTTTATACTTTGAACTTATTCACAAGTTGGTGGAATATCACATAGCATTGTTTACTTTGAGAAGTGGCATTTCTTTACTAGTGTCATGTGTTATAAGATCAACGTCATATGTAGTATTTGGTTATGTATCTTGTTAATCTTATGATTATGGTATAGGTAACACATTTTTTTTGGTTGTGGAATTCAACCATAAAAATCCAATTTTAAACAAACTCAATGAATTCCATATTAAACAAAAACTCAATTCCATATTAAAAAAAAAAACTCAATTCCATGTTACGAAAAAAAAATCTAAAAACTAGTCTATATGTTCTATACACTCCAAACTTAATAGAGATGCAAGTCTTTTCAACCATATTGGTATATCTTCCTTTTTAACTTTCTCAAATCCTTTTTCAAAAATTCAAAATTTGAAGTACTTGTCTTTTTTGGTGTTTTAGTTTCTTTACAATCTTTTTGTATATTTGTATATGGTATTTTTCTAGTTCTATTAATTAATATTGATTATTTATAATCATTAAAACAAAAATTGATTATTAGATATTTAAATCCACTAAATTATTAGTTGTATCTCTTCTTTTCTCACCTTTTTCAAACTTTTTCTCCAAGTTTTCTAAACCTCCTCTTTCAATTTTTTAGGAACTTCTTCTCTATAAAATTTATGTACATATTCTTTTGCAAGTACTATTATCTATCAAATTATCACATTATTTTATAATTTGAACTTATTTCACAGTTGGTGGAATATCACATAGCATTGTTTACTTTGAGATGTGGGTGAATTCCATATTAGAAAAAAAAAACCTCTAGAAAAAATTGATTATTAGATATTTAAATCCATGAAATTGTTAGTTGTATCTCTCTTTTCTCATCTTTCTCAAACTTTTTCTCCAAATTTTCTAAAACTCTTCCATATTCAAATTTTTAGGAACTTCTTTCTTTTTTAAGCTTCTCTACAAAATTTATTATCTTCTTTTGCAAGTTCTAATATCCATCAAATTATTACATTATTTTATAATTTGAACTTATTCCACGGTTGGTGGAATATCACATAGCAAATTCCATATTAGAAAAAAAAATTTAAGAAACTCGTCTATGTCACAACTTAAAACAGACACAAATCTTTTCAATCATATTGGTATATATTCTTTTTTACCTTTTCTCAAATCCTTTTTCAAAAATTCAAAAATTTAATTACTTGATTAAAGCTTGTAGCTTTTTGCATATGGTATTTTGTTGGTTCAATTAACTATGTTTGACTATTCATAATTATTAAAACAAAATTTTATTTTTACACATTTATATCCATGAAATTGTTAATTGTATTTCTTCTCTTCTCACTTTTCTCATGAGCTTTATATACATCTTCCATTGCTAGTTTTATTGAATAAGTTTGGTTGATAATAATCATTAATATTTAAATTAAATTATTAAGTACTTCTTTCAACCAAGTTTGGTTGGTTTGTAAAAGAGGGGTTGTTATTAGCTCCATATGGTTGGTGCCAAACATTCCTTCATTCAATCATTGTTAGTTAACATATGTTGCCATTGTTGTTTGGAAGATCCATGTTTTTTGTTTGGGAAGTTCACACATGCTACAAATTTTCTATCATTAAAGTTCACTCAATACATATTTCCTATCATCCATTTATTGTTGTTGCGCCATAAATGCTCCATAATGGCAGCTACTTTGCTTATGTTGTCATTGTCTTTTGGGGAGGTTTATATCAACATCAATTTTTTTTGTTTAGAAAGTTCAGACTTGCTTCAACTTTTATATCATCAAAGCTCATTTACTTACATTTTTGTTTAAAATAATTTTGATGATTTGAAACACTTTATAAATCACCTCTAGAAGAATAGAAAAAATGTATTTTAAACTTATTTTCTCACAACAATGATATTAATTTATAGTCTTATAAGCTATTATTTCTCATTTCCTATTTATGCTAGTCTATAAAGAAACTTGCATATTTTTATAACATAGGTCGAGAATATTACTAGATGTAAGGAAGCTTGAATATGCTTGTTTTATGCTACATTGCAATAACCTATATGGTATTTAAATGGACATTTTTTAATTCATTTTTGTTTTAATTTCTTTCAAATTGTAATTATATTTGTTATATCATATATTTTTATAGCAAAATTATCCTATTGCTATATATTTTCAATCTCTTCTTAGGAGGCAGTACTAAGCAACTTTGTTGCTTATTCCACTTGTTTAAAATTGAGATAAAACCTCCAAGCTGAAATTTACGATGAATTAGGTGGAACTCTAACTTCAACATTATTCCTACTATATTATATTTGGATAATAATTTTGATTATAAAATCATGAATTTGTCCATTTTTTAACATACTCTTTTTGGCATAATAACAATTTTTATTTTTTAATATCTTAATAGCCACTAAAAATTATATCAATTTTACGAACATTATTTTTGAAATATTTGTATAAAGAGTTGTTAATGTAATTGTAACTTTGGAAGATATTCAGTTGTATATTTCATACTGTAGTTTATTGTACCCCGACACAGATGCTTATTCCTCCGATCACGAGAGTCATTATTGTAATTAATCAATGTAAAGTCATTGAGGTTAACCGTCCATTATATGTTGGGCCATTAGACCCGAGAGTTAAGTTGTATTAGTGTTATTATACATTCCTAGAGAAGTCAACCCTATAGGAGAAATAGTCAAGTGGAAAATATGTATAAATAGAGAGTGATACTCTCTATTTGAACACACACACTCACTCATCAATTTTGCATGAGAGAGAGAAGACTATCTCACACAAGTAAGAGAGAGAGAGCAACTGTCGAAGATCATCTTTATTCATTTGGTTTTTAGTTTTTCTATTGTTGCTCATTCTATCTCTGAGGAAGTTCTGGGGTTTTCTCCTTTATGGTTTCCTCAAGGAAAATATTTATGTCTCTTGTCTTCTATGATTATGGATG
Organism: Pseudotsuga menziesii; assembly: GCA_001517045.1. NCBI lineage: Eukaryota > Viridiplantae > Streptophyta > Pinopsida > Pinales > Pinaceae > Pseudotsuga > Pseudotsuga menziesii. Next base: position 147,241 of record LPNX010407056.1, on the reverse strand, counting down.
TACATATTATTCTCTCATATAAGATCCAAGATCATATTGAATAAATGATAAAAATCTAACATGGTTCCAAATCCAAACTGAGAAGAAGGAATAATGCAGCTGCAGAAGCTACGGATTCTTATCTTTTGGGTCTCTCTCCAGAGATCATAAAGGAAAAGAGGCTACGATAACTATTTTTCGAAGGGTGCATCTTCTCATAGAAGCAGAATCTGATTCCATGCATTTTCAATTTTTGGCCTCTCACTACTGTGGGAAATTAGGGCATTTTAGAGAAGTGGAATTTTAGATTGAACCCATCGTAGTATTATTCTCCTCCTTAAAAGAGAAATTTAGACACCAAGATAGAAATTTTTGGTTGGGTAAAACTCCAAGAAAGTCAAACCTTAATTTGACACCAGACCATAAAACCAACATTGCAAAAGATCAACTCTAGATCTAGTTCGAACATCTCAATTTGGTAACATCTAAATCTTTTGTATTTCCATTTGATGTTCTTATTAAATATGTCTCACCACAATAAGGTTGAGGATAAGCTTGAAGGAGATGATAACTTCTGAGCATGGAAGTACATGATTTCACTAGCCCTTGAAGAGAATGAATTGGACACCTACATAAATGAAGAGGTTCCTGTTCTATAGGGAGATGAGGATAAATCCTTACACAAGAAGAACTTGGTCAAGGACAAGAGGATTATTTCTCTTTCTATCAAGGATCACCTGATACCATATGTGTATTCTTTAAAGACACCTAAAGAGATGTTTTAGTCCTTGACCAAGCTATTTGAATGAAATATTATAAATCGAAAGATTATTTTGTGAAATCAGTTGAAGAATGTAAATATCTAGAATGCAGAGACCATACAGTCATACTTTGCAAGGCTCTCTCAAATCAAAGAACAACTTGAAGCTATGGGAGAATATGTAGATAATGGATAAGTTGTGATGACAACCTTGAATGGTCTCCCTAAGTCACGGGACTCCTTTATTCAAGGAATTTGTGCTAGAAGAAATTTAATCACTTTCAGTAGGTTGTGGGAGGAATGCTTACAACAAGAAGCTCGAATTGTAGCTCGAGAAGAAAAGATGGGAAATGAATATCAAGCTCTCACAACATACACCAAAAGTAAAAAAAGGGAGAACTCTCATCACAAGAAGGGAAATCATCACCACCAAATCATAAAGATGACCATAGAATACCTAGGAGAGATCTTTCTAGTGTCAGATGTTATACTTGCGATGAGAAGGGGCATTTTTCTAGAGATTGACTCAAGAATAAAAAAAAAGAAGAAAAACAAGAAAATACATCATGCTCACACTGCAGAGGATGATGAACCTCCCAAGAAGAGAACCAGAGGAGATAGTGAATATTCTTCAAGTGATGAAGAATATGTTATGATTTCAGCTCTCACAGGTACTATTTCACATGGCAGCAGTGATTGGCTTGTATATAGTGGGGCTTCCAAGCTCATGACATGATTTAATGAATCCTTTGTGACTCTATGTGAACATGAGTCACCCCACAAGGTGAAAATCGGGGATGCTATTGATATCCTATAAAAGGAAGTGGTGAAGCCTCTTACAAGATGAACTCTAGAAAATATTTGAAGATGAAGGATGCTCCATATGTACCAGGACTCAAGAAGAACCTTCTCTCCATATCTACATTGAATGAAAAATGTATGAGGGTTGCATTTATTGATGGCCAAGTTCTTATGTCTCCAAAAGGAAACAGCATAGATGATGTAGTAGTGATTGGAGAGCAATAGGATATGCTTATAAAAATGGAAAGGCCAACTTGAACAAGCCTTGCTCCATGACTCCATGGACCCAAGTGAATTATGGCATAGAAGGCTTGCACATGTTGACTATAGAGAATTATTACTTGCAAACAAAGCAGTCAACAGTCTTCCTGAAATCTAGAAAAAGCATGAAGGAATCTCGAAAAGGATGTGGGAAGGGAAAGAACATAAAGAAGACATTTCCAAGTAGTGAGAGCAAAGAAAATGAATCTTAGAAGTCGTCCAATCTGATGTATGCACTACAATGTCATCAAGTTCATTGAGTGGGTATGTATATTATGTTTCTTTCATAGATGATTTTTCTAGGAAGACCTAGATATATTTCTTGAACAGAAAAGATGAAGTATTCAACAAATTTAAGGAACTCAAATTCATGGTGGAGAATCACATAGAAACAAAAACCAAGACCTTTCGATCAGAAAATGGTGGAGAATTCACATCAGAAGAATTCAAGGAATTATGTAGAGATTCAAGGATTAAGAGGGAGTTGAACACTCCATACAATTCACAAAAAAATGGAGTTACAGAAAGGAAGAGTAGAATGATTATGGAAGCAGCAAGGGAAATGGTTCATGATCAAGATCTTCCAATGCATGTATGGACAGAAGCTGCAAGAACAATCATGTATGTACAGAATCATACTCCACGCACAGTACTAGAAAATAAGACATCAGAAGAAACTTTCTCCGGTGATAAACTAGAAGCATTAGAGGAAATTTCACCTCAAAATGGGCCTCCTAAAAAAATTAATAAAATAATAGGTAAAATAATAAAATAATATTTATTAATTTTGGAGGAAGAAAAGAAAAAAACTATTTTTTTGTTTGTATTTTCGACATATCTCCCCATGTTTTTACTCAAATTTAGATCGGGAGAGCTCATTGGATGCAAAATTAAATTCCGCATTCAACGCATACCCACTCGTCATACTTTTGACAGACCTCGCCACCCCAAAAACAAGAAATACCTGAAAAAACATGATGATGACATCATCATCATGTTTTTTCAGGTATTTCTTGTTTTTGGGGTAGCAGGGTCCGTCAAAAGTATGTCGAGTGGGTACTCGTTGGATGCAGAATTTAATTCCACATCCAATGAGCTCTCCCGATCAAAATTTGAGTAAGAAAATGAGGATATATGCCGAAAATACAAACAAAAAAAGTAATTTTTTTTATGATACCTATCCCCAAATTTATATTAAAAAAGTGTTTAATACCTATACGATATTTCAAATTTAAATCAATTTCATTGGCTAACACATGATGACATGGAATTTGAGTTAAAGTTAAAAGGCCCATTTTGAGTTGAAATTTCCTCTAATGTGAGCCATCTCAGGATATTTGGCTTCCTAGTGTACATACACATTCCAAAGAAGAAAATAATGAAATTAGACCCTTCAGGAAACAAGGGCATATTTGTGTGATATAGTAAAAAATAAAAGGCTTACAGAATATACTTTCCAAGATACAAGAAGATCGACGTCAACAAGGATGTGGAATTTGACGAAGACTCAGCATACAACAAATCCATAAAACTACATATCGAAGACATTGAAGAACCCGAAGTACCCAGGATATTAGATACAAGCATGAATGAATCAAATCTAAAAGAGGATAGAGAAATAGAAGAACCTCAAGAACCTGTAGATCCACCCCATGAGAAGAATTCTCACAAGAGGAAACCAACATGGGTACGAGAGGCTATCCTAGGTGCAAAGAGATATGCTACTCTATAAGGAATGCATAGAGAAAGAAAGAAGCATAGGCCATACTCTAGTTATGTAGGCATTTTGTGTGACATCATTAACAAAGAACCTTCCAACTATGAAGAAGTGGTGGAAAAGAAAGAATGGAAGGATGTGATGATTGAGGAGTACCAGTCAGTCATGAAGAATGATGTCTGGGATGTGGTCCAGAGACCAGAAGGAAATTTTGTTGTGACTTCCAAGTGGATCTACAAGATCAAGAATGTTGCAGATGACAACATAGAGAAATATACAGCGATATTTGAGGCATGTGGCTTCTCCTAGAAAGAAGGGATAGATTATGAGGAGACTTTTGCACCTATAGCCAAATACACTTCCATCAAAACAGTACTTTCTCTCACTATAGTGGTGAAATGGAAGATACACTAGATGGATGCCAAGACAAGATTCTTAAATGGTGTAGTGGAAGCAAAATTGTATGTGGAGCCACCACTCTTATTGGAGACACATGATAGGCAAAATCATATGTACAAATTGAAGAAAGATTTGTATAGATTGAAGAAGGCACCGAGGACATGGTATGACAGGATGGACAACTTCCTGACTAGTTCGGGCTTTAACAAGAGTAAAGAGGACTCCAACCTTTGCTACAAGGTTGAGGAAGGGAACCGAGTGATACTCCTACCATATGTACATGACCTATTTGTGACATGTGAGGATGGGTTGATTACATATACAAAGAGGAAGCTTGTTACCAAGTTCAAGATGAAGGTCTTGGGCATGATGCATTATTTTCTAGGTATGGAGGTGTGTCAGAGTAAATATGGAGTATTCCTTGGTTAAGGGAAGTATACAATAGATACCCTAAAGATATTTGGGATGATGTACTTGAAGGGAATAGCCACACCCATGGAATTGAACTTGAAGCTAATTTGTGAGGCTTCATCAGAGTCAATTGATGCCATGATATATCGTTAGATGATTGGATCATTGCTGTACCTAACAAACATGAGACTAGGCATATGATATGCTGTGAACACCTTGAGCCAGTTCTTAATGGATCAAAGACAAGTTCACCTGGTTTTTGCAAAGCATATATTGAGGTGCCTTAATAATACAATTGATTATGTAATCAAATATGACACAAATCAAAAGGTTAACCTGGAGGGTTATGTTGATTCAGACTGGGCTGGTAGTGCCGTAGATAGGAAGAGCACTTAGGGGTGCTTCTTCGGTATGGGATTAGGTGTGATATTTTGGGTTAGTAGGACCAATCCCACGTGGCACTGAGTAGAGCCAAAGCATAATATGTCATATCTTGTTCAGCTAGATGTGAGGTAGTATGGCTTAGAAATCTAATGTCGGTTTTTTTTATCTCTAATTAGAGGTGACTTGTATCTTTTGTGACAAGGCTGAGTTGTGTGAAGTTGTATGAGAACCTAGTGTTCCATGACAATTCGAAGCACATTGAGATCAAGTACCACTATATCAGGGATATGGTGCAGAGAACACGAGTGAAGCTCCAGTATGTCGCGACGGATGAGTAGATAGCCGATGTGTTAACAAATCCATCAGCTAGAGTGAAGTTTGAATACTTTAGAGAGAATCTTGGTGTGCTTCAGATTGAGGTTCCTCCCAAGGGGAGGTGATCGGTCAAGAAGACACAGATGCACAAGATCTATTCTCACATGGTGGTAGGTGTGTTCTCCCATGATGTAGATGTAAGGATTTTGATTGATATGTGTGCATCTCGGTTGTGCTCTAAGTGACGATCACGTGATATGAAGATGACAAGACGACAGTAGGGGACTCAGTTTTTGCAGAGGCATTTAATCAGTCCTTGGATGGTCCTTCAGGTTTTGCAGAGGCATATAATTAGTCCTCAAAGATCCTTTAGGTTTTGAAAAGGCATATAATCAGTCCTGGGATGCTCCTTCAGGCTTTCCAGAGGAATATAATCAGTCCTGGGAGATCCTTCAGGTTTTGCAGAGGCATATAATCAGTCGTGGGATGCTCCTTCATGTTTTGCAGAGGAATATAATTGGTCTTGGGAGATCCTTTAGGTTTTATAGAGGCATATAATCAGTCCTAGGATGCTCCTTTAGGTTTTGTAGAGGCATATAATCAATCTTGGGAAATCCTTCCATTTTTGCAAGGCAATAAGTCTTTATCTATACCTACTTGATGATTTGAATACCTACATTGAGGATAGGCCTACATCCAGCATGAAAAAGGGTTGGCTCTGTAGAACTTCCTATGATAAGTAAATTCGAGAGATAGCACCATTTGATCGAGATGATGAGAACAATAACACGAGTGACAATGATGATCAAGCGTTGAAGACTTGTTCCTATATGTATTGATTTTTGTGTCAAGAGAATACCTTTCTAGTTAAGAGGGAGTGTTAATGTAACTGTAACTTTGGCAGATATTCACTTGTATATTTCATTTTGTATTTTGCTGTACCTCGACGGAGATGTTTATTCCTCCGATCGTGAGTGTTGTTATTGTAATTAAGTCATGTAAATTCATTGGGATTAACCCTCCATTATATGTTGGGGCATTAGATCACACAGTAAGTTGTATTAGGGTTATTAGACTCTCCTAAAGAATTTGTCCCTATAGGAGAAACAATCAAGTGGAAAATAGGTATAAATAGAGAGTGAGAATCTCTATTTTAACACACATACTCATCAATTGCACATGAGAGAGAGAGGACTAGCTCGCACAAGTGAAAGAGAGAGAGCAACTATTGGAGATCATCTTTATTCTTCCGCTTTTTACTTTTGCTACTAGTGCTCATTCTATCTCTCAGGAAGTTCCGGGGTTTTCTCCTTTATGGTTTCCCCGAGGAACATATTTGTGTCTCTTGTCTCTTGTGATTATTGTTGTGCATGTTATTCTCTCATATAAGATCCTAGATCATATCAAATAAACGATAAAAATATAACAAAAGTTCTTATGTTTTACCAACAATTTACTATTTAACATTAAATATCTATCCAATTTAATAACGAACATAAATATCTATTTTTTTATACACTTTAAACACTTAAACAACCATTTATATACATTATAATAAAATTTATTATTTTTAATGACTCAAAATCATTTTACAAATTATTAAATTTTTAATTAAATACATTATTTTAATGTTTCCCATACTACTTTTTTATATAGTGTTGAAAAAACTAAATATTATATTAAAATAATTATCTTTAATATATTAATTTAAAATATTTTTCAAAATAATTTAAACTTGATTAGTTAATGAAATTAATTAAGAGTGTAATGAAATTAATTAAGAATTTAGTTTAAATATTTCCTTATTAATATATAGTCACTATTGTGGCTTGCGAATTTCCTTCTTTGGAAAATTTATAATTAATTGATATTCTCATTAGAAATGATATACAGATGGTTAAACCATATATTCTTACTACAAAATTATTAATATGGTCATATTACACACAATGTTCAAATTACAAAATTAACCATCTTTTTTATAGTGAAATAAAAGTGAAATAAAAAAGCCTAAAAACATTTAAGAACCATTTTCTTTCAAGGAATTATGGATCGTTAAAAAGTATATATATACATGAATACAATTGTATTACTCATATTAACTATTATTATTATATTGTACAATCATAACATGTGAAAATATTCATCCTTTAAGAAGTATTTCAGACTGTTAGGTCACTTTTGAACTTTAATTGTTTTTATATTTAAATATCAAGTAAAAAATATAAAAAACATTTAAAAACCCTAACTATGAGCAATAAAAGGTCCACTAAAGAGAAACACTTATACCTTACTCATAGATATGGTAAGAACTAAGTTAAGAAGCACTAGTTCTCGAGCTTCAACCATGCGAGTAAGTTAAATAGATTGAACTAACGATATCTGCTGAGTCCCAACAACTTGGTGAGTCCCAATGAACTATTTGCTTACTGGCCTTGTTCAACAAATCTACATTTAAACCAACAAAACCCCCCTTCCTTGGGATCCCCAGAGCGCCTTGATCCGACCAAGGTTAATCGGTCAACTTCACTATCTTGACCATGACAACTAAAAACACACGACCCATTAATTATAGAGTTTTATTTAACACCTTTTTATAATAAATGTGAATCTAATTACTTCTCCTACCGAGAAATGTGAATCCAACCCTTATCCCATTTCTATGCCATATAATACGTTAAGTGATGTAGAGTAACTGTGTATCCCACGCGGTAAGGGTCACTGTGTTAATTCATGTTTCGTCTCGTTATATGCATCCAGGTATGAACGATTGTTGCGTACGTGCGACCTCTCATGTTCCGTCTCGTTATATGCATCTAGGTATCATGTGTATGTAAATAACGGTTCATCTATAACATCTCTCGTGATCAAGTTTAATGGTTATTTTTTTTAATGTTTTGTTTTTATTTTTATTTTTTTAATATAGTATTTGTATTTTTAGTTATTTTTTTATTTTTTATTTTTTTTGAGTTTTTTTTCTTTGTTATAACAATTATTTTCTTAAGGTATATTTTTATTTATTTATTTATTTTATGTTTTCCAGATAAAAATATACTAGTTTAGTAAAATTTTATACATAAAAATTCAAATTTTATAATCTCTTTCAATATTGTTTCAGCATTATGATTATCTCCATTATTATATTAATAGGTTTTTATATTTTACAATCTAGGGTAGATGAAGAATAATCCTCTTCTTCATCTAAATTTGAAATAAACAATTATATTTATAATATATGATTACCAAAATATCTCTTAACCCAATTTCTTGTAACATCTCTTAAACCTTTTTCTTTTAATATGACTATTGAATTCCATTGCAGCTTTTTTATATGATACCCCCAATTTATTATAAGATTAACTTCTATCTTTTTCTTTTAATATGACTATTAAGATCCATATAAACATGCTATCACATAACCCAATTTCTTATAACATCTTTTAAACAGGTTTCTTTTAATATGACTATTAGGGTTCCATTGCAGGGTATTTATCTCATACCCCAATTTCTTATAAGTTTAACTTGTACCTTTTTCTTTTAATATGACTATTGGAACCCATTACAACATGTTCATAGTGCAATTGCCTATACTTTATATTTTGATGATCATTGTCACTGTAATTGCCCACACTTTGATGCTGAGTCTTGTGCACTACATCTTTGTTTTCATTTTTAGTGTTAACTTAGATGGAGATCTTTGTGATGATTTCATTGTTTACTTATTTTTACATAATATTTAAAACTAGTCTATATGTTTATTTATTTACTTTTATACTTAATAACATGATAACAATATTAGATAAGATTTAAAGTTTCTCTATATTTGCAAAAAATGAAAATAAAAAATTAATCTATTCTTATTGTAAAAATAAAAATAAAAAAAGCATAAAAATAATGCAGAGATAACTAATAAATACATGGATAACTCTTTACTTGTGCATAAATAAAAAAACACCTGAAAAACACTTAGACCACTATAATTTCAAGAAGTATGATGATAATGATAATAATAAATAGGTGAAAATCAAACAAATAACTTATTCCTAGGAATTAAACCATACTGTTATCATAAACCAAAACAAAAAGGACTCATCTGTTTATTGCAACTTTCGGGCTACGACTCACGAGAACACAACCCTTTACCATTGGCACTAAATTATCTGAAGCGAAACTCTTTAAGAAATTCCTTTAAACTTCTATCCAAAACACTTTGGAAAGGGACAAATTATATGTGTATATGCATGTTTCGTAAGGTTAACAGGTCTTAAACTTTTATTTTTATTTTGAAATGTTTTAGGGGAGGAGACCCAATCCTATCCAGCAAATAATGTTTGAAATGAAACAGTATTCTTTTATGCAGTTCTTGTGCCAAGTTACCATATATTTAGCCATTAGCATTATCAAATTCAAGTGCATGCAATGTTTTTGAGCAATTTCACAATCACAGTAGTTTCACGAAAAACGAAAACAACTTGAACTGGAAAAGAACCTCTCGTCTGAATTCAAGAAATAAATCAACCGATTTTACAAATTTAATTCGAGTTGTTTATACATCCTACTCATCAATTGAACAACTCGTAGGATTCTATGACTAGGATTCTATGACTGCGAACTCTCTGCACTACCACCAACGTCTATGACTGCGAACTCTCTGCACTACCACCAACGTATTGTGAATAGATTTTTTTCACAGCAGAATAGCTTTGGCTCCTCCATAACATTGAATCATCAATAAAACTTGCTGATCTTGAACCTTCGCAGCCACAGGATGAAACTGAGTCATCAGCAAATTCTTTATCATGGATTTCGTGTGGACTACAAGCGTGGGAATGAGAATCCAATACTCGACCCATCTTTATATTGATGCCTAACTACTATTATTAAGAGTTTGGAGCAGTTTATTACTAGTTAGAACAATTTAATTAGGAGTTTGATTCTTAGATGCCAAATGCATTTCGACTAGGCATTAAGTGATTAGAGTTGAAGTTAAGCTAATATAATAGTTGTTAAGGTAATAGTTATACAATATAAGTGTGATTAGAGTTTAAGTTAAGCTAATAGTTCTAGAATCATTGGAGTTAAGGTAATAGTTATATGTAATAATAGATGGAGTTAGCCGCGTAGTTGTATATAATCAAATTGTTGAAAATTAATTTTAATTTTTATAATTATCACTAACTATACTTAATCACATGTTAAAATAGTTGAAAATTAATTTAAATTTTTACAATTATCCTTAACTCTACTTATCACATGTTAATTAAGTTATTTTTTATTTATTTTTAATTATTTATTATTAATTTTAGAGTAATGCCCATAGAATCAATCTTAAGAGTACACTTGTCTCATTCTCGTTTAATCTAGGACAACGCCGATAGAATCAATCTCAATTGTACACTTGTCTCATTTTCTTTTGTGTTAGATTATGAAAAATAGATTACCCAAAATGTAGGGTTTTTTTATTGCAAATTACCCATAAATTGTTATAAAATTATTATGTTTTTATGTGTTCCATTATTTAATTGCACGGAAGAGGCCCATTTTACAACCCATTAGGTGGAGATGTGTAATTCCTTATGTGCTCATCCTAGAGCTTACAGCTGTATTTTGAAAAAAGATATATATATTATAAAAAAATAACATGTGAGCTCAAATTAGTTAAAAACATTTACATTGGCATATAAATAAAACTACACAAATTAGATAAATTAAAATGCTTCCTCAACTTTTACACTCTAAAAGTGGGGTTTGCAATCAAAAACTTTGGTCCTTGGTTCATCCACTTTTAAGATGGATCTATGTTGATTATATATGAAAGAATTTGAAAAAAAGATTATGCAAAATGCAGGTTTTTCAATTGCAAATTACTCCTAAATTTTTATATAAGAAGCATATGAAAAAGAAACATTTAAGCTATCGGCACCCACAAGAAGCTCCTACCCAATTATGATGCAATGGGAGCGCGCGAGCGGAAAAAAAACAAGAACATGCATGCACCCTTGGATGTGCGCACGTGCTCCTGCTTCGACACTGGCGAACCTCCACACCGCATTGCCAGCATGGACAATAGGAGCACTCATGCGCCCCTAATGACATGTAGGTGTTCAACTATGTGCATGCGTATGTGGATGTGTGTATGTGTTTGGGGCGCTCGCATACTGAGACGTGTGCGTTTCCATGTGTTAAAAAAACTAGTGAACAATTTTTATTGTTCACAACACACCTGCGAGTGCGCGACGAGGCGAAAACGACACCCAAGGAGGTGAAAACGACACCTAAGGATCCCAAAGGAAGTGTCCAACCTACCTAAAACGACACCCATGACGTTGGAGCAAGGTAGATTGAGTAGTTTTTGCAATTTTTTTGTTTATTTTAATGCTTTTTATTGTTTTTCAAATAAAATACAAAATTAACAAAAATTGCAAATGAATTGAAATGGGAAAATTTTGATATTGCAGATACAAATTACCTAAACATAATGACAAATACCAATGAATCCCAAGAAAGGAGTTAAAAAACCAATCAAAGGACCCAAACCCCGACTTAAACAAAGAAAACCCCAAATTAAATGAAGAAAACCCCGAAGATGAATTACATAGGGATTTAAATCAATTAAGAATAACAAGTGAAGAACTAAAGAACACCAAGGAACCCACTTGGGTTTCTCTCGCCACATCACCGCAAAACATAATAGAGTCTATCAACATTTTCCACAGTGAGATAACCAATTTGAGCCAATATAGGGCTCAAATGAGAGAACATTATGGCACTCGTTTATCGAAAGAGGATATAAAAAACTTGAATATCACGAAAGTCCAAATGTGGAGTAAATTTACAAATCCGAGAACAGGACAACCTCGAGATGTGAGGAAGAGGTGAGTTTGCATAGAGTAGTGTAATTACTAGCCATGGAGAGAAAAATGGAGGAAGAGATGGTTCATGGTTTTTGACAAGCCTCCATGTAACAATGTCGAGGTCCCACAGTATTTTCTCAGGAAACTGTGGGCTGAGTTTGTGTTAGGGTTCCATATGAACTACTTCGACATCATTGAGTTCCAAGGCGTTAGTTCTGGCTCAACCCAATATCGACCTCACGCCCCTCTGGAACCCACTCAGAGGACCTCCTGCAACTAGGTGAGAGCCAAACCCACTTCCTCAAACCCCTGTTTTAGGTAGTAGGCTAGATGAGATCAATGAATCTGTTAGACATTCCACATGGCACCTTCTCAAGCATACCACATTTGTGGCTATGTCCTCACAGAGCGAGCAGGACCACCCCGAGAAACACACTTATGCACGGTCTACTAGTGGTGGGCGAGGGAGAGTAGCTACATGTGGTGGACACGATGATCCATTCAACTCGATGGGACCAGTTTCACATCATTGTTCTCGTTATGGGAATCCATGCCATGTTCCCACACAAGAGCATGCCACAGAGAGCTACCTACACCAGGTTAGATATTGTTTTATTTAATGTTCAAGTATTGATTATATGTTATGCAATTTCATAATTTCTAATAAATTTAACTTAGAATTAGATGTTGATTACTTGATTTGTTTTAATCTACAACTATTCAGTGTTGATCCTCCAACACCCGTGTGGGAGGAATTTGGCTCCTTCAACGTAGATGGAGCCCTGGCAGCTGTAGAGGACATCGCGGCACCATACACATGGGTGTTTTTATTTCAGTAATTAAATTTAATGTTAGTAGTTAATATTTCCATCCAATGTAGTTAATATTTAGTAATTGAATATAAATATTTTTGTGCAAATGAACAAGTGTACGCAAGAGTGAGTGACCAGCCAACCCCGTCGGGGATCAGCACATCCCCTCGTGAGCAGGTATCCTGTAATAAAGTATAAATTTAATTTTAGTTTTGATGGCTTATATTTGTATAGTTATATTTTTTATGTACTAATATACGAGGCCATGAATATGTATGCAGGTCCGAGTACATAGGCACGTTGGTGTCACTGTCTCTTCATCGAATTCCTTTTTCCCACCATATATGTCAGGTGTATCCCCTGGCATACATGTCCCTTTCCCTACATCGCTCCCCACCCCATTCCATCCATCCCTTGCCTCACATCCACCACCACACATCCATCTAGCTCCCCCTTCTTCTTCATAGCCTTCACTCCCTCCTAGCTGCCCCACCCATCCACCACCACACTTCCATCCACCTCCCCTTTCTTTGTCAAAGCCTTCGCTCACTTCCCCCTTCCCGACGCATTAACCCCTTCCCTCGCAATTACACATTTTTCCACCCTCTGACTACGATACACCATCCATCCACATTCACCAATCCCTCCACCCCATCCCAGACCTTAGTCCCCTCCCCCATATTCCCCCACCACCCTCATTTTCTCTTCCAGGGTGGCCTATTCCATTCTACATCGAGTTGGGGTTTATTGTCATACATCACCACTTCGCCTACTCTAGTCCACTCCCTTTCCCACCGTGCCCCCTAGTTTTGTAACCAACATTAATGTGGCTACATCCTCTACTATGCCATCCACCCCAAAATGAGAGCAGGTTGTCTAGCCCACTACTCCACCTACCACCCCTGAGGATGAACCGATTGCTCCACCTTCCAACCCCGAGGACCAGCTTGTTGTGTTAACATTGACATTGATTAGTTTATGAAAATCTTGTGCAATATTAACAAAAATTAACATAGGTAATAAATTGTATGAGTTATCTCATTGTTTAAATATTGTAGGGTGTCATTGCCGAGAGACTTGGATCATCAAGGAGGGTAGCCCTCTCACCACTTATGGTCTCTTCTGAGGTGAGATATTTAGTATTTTAAAATGTAATTATTTTTTTAAATTGTGTTTTATAGTTGTATAATTTCCTGTATGATTTGACATTTGATTCTTGTCGCTTCAGAGCCCAAGGGGAGGTGGTTGAAGTGGTGATAAGAACCGAGCTTCCTCTAGCTCGAAGAAGAGGAAGATTGATTTTGGAGGTGCACTTGGGAGCTTTGAGGGTGGGAAGGAGGATTGAGAGACCCTCCTATGTACACTAGCCATGATGTGGGATTTTGGCACGAGTTTCCATATTTTTTATAGGGCACGAGTTGCCATATTTTGTATACAACACGAGTTTCCATTGTATAGACATTGGGAACAATGTTCCATTTTTCACTACTACTGTATATGATTGGAAATTTGTGTATATTAATATATAATTTTACACTTCTTTATATTACATTACCTTTTATTATAGATTTGCATACATTATGTCGAATGGAGTAGTAGTTTACAGTTGATGCGCTTGCAATACTTATTGTTGACAAAGCAATAAAGTCTGTATGTTCACAATAAAATGCATAAAAAATTTAACAGTGTAGGTTAGTTAACAAAAAAATACACAACTCCATAAACGTGAACAATAACAATGATAATTTTAAATACCAAATACATGATCTTGTTGGCTTGCATTTGTTACATCTACTTGGAAAACATTGATTTTGATAAATTTGGCAATTCATATCATTTGAAGACAAAGTTGACATTGCTTACTCTCATTGAATATATACATACTTGTTATGATATTGTTGAGTACATGCAATTTTAATGATCTATTGTACTTGTTGCAATTTTAACAATTTAAGGGTTAGCATGCATAACCTAGGGTTTTGAATCAACAAGGAAACCCTAACCCTAACTCAAGTTTAAAGGTTAGCATGCATAACCTAGGATTTATAATAAATGAGGAAACCCTCACCCAAATGATGTTTTGGGGTTAGCATGCATAACCTAGGGTTTAGAATCAATGATGAAACCTTAAACCTAGGAGGGAAACCCTAACACCAACCCTACCTAACCATCTCTTGTGGACTCTTATAAAGTACCATTTTGTTTGTATATGAGCATGCCTAGGATTGTAATAAGATGTCACATATTATTTATAGACTAATGAAATGAAATAATTCAAATCTTAAGCATGGATTAATTCACATAATCAAGGGTTAGAGCTTCATGAGAACTCCTTTTATAACCCATAGTGAAATAAGTAAAACATAGCTCATCTTCCACAACTCATACATTAGAAAATCATGAGAGAAAGAGGATCTATAATAGGCTTATGCCTAGAGTTGATAAGAATAAATTAACATGCAATATATGAAGGAATGAAGGAAATGATGGGAAATTAATGTATAGAGAGTATCAACCCTAGATTTAGACCATAGTTACCATGCAAGAATTATAACAAAAAGAAGCTAAATATTTATTACATCTGTTTTGGACTTACCTTGTCCATATCAATAGGACTTCTACTCCATTTTCTAACATTTACTAACCATTATATTCTAGCCTAACCCTTTCTAAAACCCTTTCCCTAGACTCCCACCTTTCCCTCTCTCTAAAGCGAGGATTATTACTTTCATTTGCACACTACATAGACCCCCACGACTTTCCCTATATCTCTCATTGTAATATCCATTTTGGACATGCCTAGAACACCACTTACTCATCCTAAGCTACCGTAACTTTTTGAATGTAATATCATATTTAGGGAAGCCCTAATAGCCTTCTTACTCACCTATCTTAGCCTAAGGTCACTTCCTTTCCTTCCTATCTTACCCACTCACTAACGCCTCGCCTTAAATTTGTCCAAAACCTAATTTAAAGTGGCATAAAGACACCCTAAAGGGACTGTATCTAAACAATCATTCCCATCCATAAACAAATTTGACAGTGGTATATAAACATCCATAAATTGCGATCGTGGCATGGGATTATGGCCAAGGTGTTCCCCCCCCCCCCAACTTTGCATGACCCACGCATGGCTCCAAGCCATATTATGCAAACTAGGGTTTCACCCAAGTGGAGTGTAAGTGGAATTACCCAATATCATTGAATATAGCCATCTGGATCCTCTCTATTTCTAATTTCCTCCATCAATCTCTCATACTATAAATGAGGCATGAAGTAACATACCTTGGTTGAGTTCTGGTTTGAAATTGTCTGTAGATGTATTTTCGTGCCAACAATCAAGTTTGTGAAGTGATAGACCATAGAACCTAGTCTGTAGTCCACAAATACATTCCCACTAATTCTTCTTGATTTCCCATCTAGTGTAAGATATTCACCCTCAACCACCATCGAGCCAATAGGAATTTCATTTCCTTCATCATCAATCAAGAATCCGTTCAGGATTTAGTTACCTCGAATGCATCGTTCCAACCAATAATTCGTGACCCATTCATTTTCTTTCACGGAAT
Source organism: Pseudotsuga menziesii (assembly GCA_001517045.1). NCBI lineage: Eukaryota > Viridiplantae > Streptophyta > Pinopsida > Pinales > Pinaceae > Pseudotsuga > Pseudotsuga menziesii. The sequence continues at coordinate 130,979 of LPNX010407056.1, read as the reverse complement.
CAATTGCATATATGTGTCCTGGTTGTACAATATCCAAGATGTGGTTGTAGTTTGTCGAAATCACTGATTGAACCTCTTCTAAGTGGGTTTTTTCAATGACTACACATGGGTCTACTGCAAGTGACACACAATCCCAATCATCGACCCAATACATTCATTCTCATTCATCCCATTCACCACTGCTACAAGGGATGCAAAAGCAAGCAAGTTTCTGTGTCCATATTTCAAATAGGGGTTTGTTTTAGATTCGAACCAAATGAAATCCACGTGTTCCTTGTATTGTGCCACAACTATAGGAATGATATCGATCTATGTCAACCACATGCCAAAAATTCCTCACTGGCCTTTCTGCCCCTGTTGATGTATGTTGCACTTTAGTTTGGTCTGATATTCCAGAGCACCATTGAACTATGGGTTCTGCATCTTTGATATGGGAGTTTCTAGTAAACCTCATATCCTCCCTTTGTAGTGCGGTCTTGATGCATGTACCAACCCCTTCATACTCACCTCCGTTCTACCCCGTCTTAAAGTAGTTCCATATACGTGACACATTATAAGTCTTATGTAACATACTCATCCATTGGAAGACTTAGGAATTTTTGAACTAGCCCACACAACCATCTAACCATATCCAATGTCAATCCATTTGTATATCTCCCTCCTTTAGCTGATCATAGAAAATTCAAAAACAATGTTGCACATAATGTAGATCACGGAATCTGTCATCACTTATGTAAAAGTTTGTATCCTTTTGTATTATCATGTTGTTAATGTTGCTCTCAAGGCCATGCCTATACGTAATATGTACCATGATGTTGACTTGGTCGGAATGGTAGTATTGACTCTAAATTTCATTTTGTGGATGAATGGTGTAGTTTTCTACAAAATCCACAATTGACAATATGGTCCCAATGGGAAAGATGTCGTTGCATTTTCTGTACTGCTCATCCTTCCATCGTGCTACATGCACATGTTAAACATACTACTCGGTTCACTTGTAGAACTCTATCAAAAAATCACATACCTGTACCTACTGCCATGAAAACAAGGGTTGTATTAGAATGTGACCTTTAAAGAATGTATACGTAGAAACTCAACATGTAAGAGGAAAAACATGCAATAATCATTTGCACCTGTGACTTCACCAATGAAATCTTATTACTTTCCTTCGCACTATTTGATTGATAGGTTATGTACTTGAATCTCTCCATCTCCACGCTCATATTGCCAAATTGATGCTCATTGCTTCTGTGAATGCAACAGGGTGAAAACACGAAGTTGGGTAACACTTCCGTGAGAATCGGGTTTCCAAACAACATAGTGAACGTTATTCGGCCGAATAACTATATATATTCGGCCGAATAATGATAATTATTTGGCTGAATCATTATCATTATTCGGTCGAATAACTAATTCTTTATTTGGCTGAATAACGTTAACAGTGAACTGTTTAATTTGATAGAACGCATAGCTGGCTGACATTTCTTATGTCTTTTTTATTATTTGTTCTGCCGAACAATTATTCTGGCGAACAATTATGCGGCCGGATAATTGTTCGGCCGAATAATTATTTCCCATAAAAGGAAAGCTTCGGCCCCATTTTCATTATTTTCGCCTGCAATCATTTGTCTTCATCTTGTCGTGTCTTCATCTTGTTTTTTGTTGTCTGTCATCCCTATCCACCTCACCGGTCCTCTTGATGTGGAAATACTAGTTTCCTGTCAGCGTGGAGGTTTGTTCGTGGAGGTCGCTTAGTGATGGACTGTTCGTCATGGAGGTGTGTTCAGCATGGAGGTCTGTTCATGGAGGACATTTCGTGGTGGTGTTTGTGGTCTTTTCTTGGAGGGTCTTTTCGTGGTCTGGTCTTGTTGTGCTCCCCTGTGTCAGGTAAATTTTTATGAAATGGCTTTTATAATTTGAAATTTTTAATGTGTGATTTATCTCTTGTTGTAGGAAATGGAATTCGTTTTTCATCATAGTATTACAGAGTTAAATTTTGCATATGTTAATTAGTAATGTATAAATTATATAGTGTTAATTTTAATTAATATTTACATGTCTATGAACTCTATCCATGTTAACAGAGTAGATGAACTCTGTCCAAATGGATAGAGCTCATCAACTCTATCCAAATGGACAGAGTTAATAATTTAAATAAAATGGAAGGAGTTGATTAACTCTGTCCATTTGGACAGAGTTGATCAACACTCGGATGGACAGTTCATGAACTCTCTCCAGATGGACAGATTTGAAGAACTCTCTCCAAATAGGTAGAGTTGAAGAACTTTCTCAAAATGGACAGAGTTGATGAACTCTGTCTATTTGGACAAAGTTCAACAACTCTTTCCACATGTGAATAGAGTAAATCAAATCTGTCCAAATAGACAAGACAATGGATTATACTTAGGAAAACATAGTTCATGCAGACTTCATCTACTCTTTCCCTTATAACTTTACTTAGCAAAATGTATTTGAGTAGTTTTAATATAAATCATAAAAAAACATTATTACACATAAAACATCAGATTTTTTGATTACTGATGTGTTTTATCTTATGTATTTTTAATCTAAAACATAAAAGAAACTTTTAACTTGTATAATGCTTATTAGTTACAATTTAAACTTACTATTATATTAAGATATTATGCATTTTTTATAATTTTAATTTAAGTTCATAGGTATAATAAGGAAGATATTTGTATTAAATCTGTCCATGGACAAAGCTCATGAGTGAATACTGTGTCCATGGATAGAGTTGATTAACTTTGTTTACATGAAGTGATGAATTTAACCCTATCCATGTGTATAGAGTTGATGAACCCTATCCATACATAGTTCATCAACTTTGTCAATGCAGAGTTCATCAACTATGACTTTGATCAGTTTATTTAGTATAAGGGATATTTTTTATGATTTTATGGAATAATGAAAATATTTGTAGTTGACATAAATAAATGTAGTTTTAATTTCATATTTGATGATATTGGTTCTATTATATTTAAAAATCTAAAATACATCAAAAACATAGAGATTGCTACATTAATTTTTTATGCATCCAACAATAGTGTATCTATTTTCACTTTAAGAACTATTAGATAATATTAGGGACATTTAGCTCTTTATTAGAAAGATAGTTTTAAAAATATAAAACACATAAAAAACACAAAGATTGCTACATTAATTTTTCATACATCCAACAATAGTGTAGCTATTTTCATTTTAATAACTATTAGATAATATGAGTGACATCTAGGTAATAAAAACTTAGTTTCTATAGTAGTTAGTTATTTGAAGTTGAGTCATTAATGTGCAGAGTTTGAATATGTTATGAGTTGATATATTAGATAATATTAAGGACATATAGGTTTTTAATAAAAAATTTAGTTTTTTTAGTGGCTAGGTCTTCGAAGATGAAGAATTAGCATGTAGAATTTGAACATGATATGAGTTGATTTGTGTAATCTTGTAGATATGATCTCAAATGAAAATAGATAATAAATTAACTATAATCATTTAAATAAATATTACATAATATTAGGGATATCTAGGTTCTTATTGATATTTTAGTTTTTATAGTAGCTAGGTTTTTGAAGTTGATTAAAATTAACATGTAGAAATTGATATGGAATTAGATAATAAATTAGCTATAATCATTTAAAGAACTATTAGATAATATTAGGGATATCTAGGTCCTTATTGAAATCTTAGTTTTCATAGTAGCTAGGTTTTTGAAGTTGATTAATTAACATGTAGAAATCGATATTTCTGTAAATTTGTAGATATCATATTCAATGGAAAGAGAGAAGCCTTGAGAGAGAAGCGTAGGTGTTCATTACATTTTTTTTGAGTTGGTGTCCGAAATAAAAATCAAAGATTATCGTGGTCACCTCTGGATTCAAGCTTATTGTATAGTTCACATTCAATTGATCATCGACGTGTCGATAGTGGTAGAGATGATTTCTTCTTATCATCTATGGTTGTAGTGTCATTGATATAAAGAATGGTCATTTATCTTTATTTTTAAAAATGGGTCTTGTAGTATTAGGAGTTATAGATATGATTGATCAAATCTATGACTCCTATTACTCCTCGACCCATATCTACAATTCTACACATAAAATTTAGAGGAAGTAAAAGTAATAATGTTTTTACATGTTTCTTCTTCAAGGTATGTAATATTACCCAAATTGTTCTTTGATATATAAGTTTAATTAGTTTAATTAATTTTTGACATTCGTAAATTGATTTTATATATGTTGAAGCTTGGATCTCTTCAATCTTTCGAGGCAAAAGGAAGACTCCATTGGAGGATAGTGGTGGAATTGTAAGTTTAATATTTTATTTTATTTATTTTAGTTTAAAATAGTTTAAATAGTTTGTAAGATTTATAAATTATTTTTATACATGTTGTAGCTTGGGTCTCCTCCACCATTTAGAGGCAAATACAAGACTCCATTGAATGATAGAGAATTTGAGGTAATTTTGTTAATAATTGTATTGATCTTCTATATACTAGTTTAATGTTTTGATTTTAATTTAAAATTATTTAAATAATTTATGATATTCATAATCTATTTTTATATATGTTTCAGATTGTTATGAGTCCAAAGGAAGAACCTAGTGGAGGATAGTGATGGACTTGTTTGATCGAGACATTGCAGAGCTTAATTTTAGGATTATACACATGTTCATGAATGTTTTTTTTATTATATACATGTACATTGAACTCTAATGTTCATGAATGTATTTTTTGATTATATACATACATACATTGATCTGAGATATTGTTTTTTGGATTATATACATATTTATGTAAAGGTTAGGAATGTTAGGAATGTTAAGAACTAATATGGGGAATGTTAATGTTAAGAATGAAAGAAATCCAATTTTTTACATTGATTTTAGATATTTGTTTTCGGATTATATACATGTATATGTAAAGGTTAGGAATTTTAGGAATGTTAAGAACTAATACACAGAAAGTTAACGTTAAGAATTAAGTGAATTAAATTGAGTATATAAACATGGGAAATGTTAGGAGTGAATGTGGGAATGGGGATGAAGAAAGTTAGGAATGAATGTTAGGAAGTTTAGATAGGTGCAATTATATTAATGTATGTATTAGTAAATTTATGTATGCTTGTATATGTAACATAATTTTAATGTTGAAAAGCTGATAATTTTAGGAATGTTAGGAATGTTAGATGCAATCTAATGTTAGGAATCAATGTTAGGAAATGTTGGTAATGTTAGGAATTTTTGATAGGCGTAATTATATGAATGTATGAGTGAATGTTAGGAATGGTTACGAATATTAAGAAGTTTTGATAGGAATATTGTTTATTACTAAAATAAAATTAGTAACTTGATTCTGAATTCTAATAAATTATAGCTCAATCCATTAATTTTATAAGGTAACATTAACAACTTGATTTTGAATTCTAATAATTTTTTAAGGTAACATTAGCAAATTAATTTTGAATTCTAATATTTGAATGGTTAGGAATGTTAATAAGTTTTGATAGGAATATTTTTTATTACTAAAGTAAAATTAGTAACTTGATTCTGAATTCTAATAAATTATAGCTCAATCCATCAATTTTCTAAGGTAAATTAGCGACTTGATTTTGAATTTTAATAATTTTTTAAGGTAACATTAGCAACTTGATTTTGAATCCTAATAATTTTCTAAGGTAACATTAGCAACTTGATTTTGAATTCTAATATTTGAATGGTTAGGAATGTTAAGAAGTTTTGATAGGAATATTTTTTATTACTAAAGTAAAATTAGTAACTTGATTCTGAATTCTAATAAATTATAGCTCAATCCGTCAATTTTCTAAGGTAACATTAGCTACTTGATTTTGAATTCTAATATATTTTTATTACTAAGGTAACATTAGCAACTTGATTCTGAATTTTAATAAATTAAAGAGTTCAATGAATTCATGCTAGCCAATTTTAACATAGAACAAGGAATGATATAGTTAAAAACATCACAATGGAATTTCGTCCTCAATTATCCGTTCATGGTCATATTTGGACAGTTTTCATTTTTAATTTTTTAATGTTTTTTTTTATACAACTTGTTCCAATTTAATTTGAGATGCACATACTAAATGACTATACTGACAACATATAACATCAGATTCATAATCTTGAAAGTAGACATAATTTTTAGTCATATGGGTTTGCTGCAAAAAATAGCCTTTTAAAATGATGGATCATCTCTCGTATGTAAATTTGTTGTCATTGTAGTCTTCCAATAACTTCATTTTTCCTTCGGTGCATCGCATCAAATAATATTTTACATTTTCGTTGTCTAAAGGTGCAAGCACAACGAAAATATCTCTTGTGCAAGTTACAATTGGCGTTAAATTGACTATCAAAACATAAGGTGATGGACAATATTAAACAATCAACAACATCATTTCCTTCTCTAACAATATCTAAAATTCTATCGCCATCAGATGATATTTTTATTTCTTATGATTCTAATTCTTCTATGACTAGTGGAATTTTTCCTTTTGGATTAATCTATGTTTGTTTCCAATGTTTTACGTAGTTGTTCATTATTTTTTTGCAAATTTCTATAGATATTCAACATTTTTAGTGAAAATATGACAAAAAAATGTTTGCTTTCTACTGTCAGATGCAAACACGTTTTGGAAGGATTTTGTTTGAATAGAGTGAATTTCTCTAGTCCCATGTATGGTGCTATCCTTGTATGGTATTGATCTATCTATATGTTTGACCCCAACAAGCCAAAAAAACCTACACAATAAATGATAAATCACAAATGACAACTTTTAATGTTAGTGTACAAATACTTCAATGTTAGTACATACATTTTTTAAAATTGATAATTAATATAATTTAAAAAAATAATGTACATACCTGCGCACATCATTTGATTGTTGACTACAATCATGGCTTAGATTTTATTTACACCATTGTATAACCTCTGCAGCTGAATGAAATCGTCTAGAAGAATGGTTCATTTTCCATCTTCGAAGTGCTCTTTTTACGCATGCTCCTGCACCATTATGTTCACCTTTTCCATGTCCAGTTTCAAAGAAATTCTAGCAATGTTTAATGTTCATTGCTTTATGAAGTCAACATAACCAAAAAAATGATCGTGAAGATTTAAATTATCCCGCACATCCATCCGACCATATCCAATGTTCATTGAATTTAACTTTACAACTTTTTAGTGAATCATAGAAAAAAATTTCAATACAATGTTGAACCAAAATGTGTATCATGTGTACGATCATTGTTGATATAAAAGTGATATTATTTAATCACATCTTGATTGTCACACATACTTTCAATGCCATCAACATCTTGTTGAGAATGTCTATATAGAACATGGACAAATATTAAAACTTGGTCAGAATGATAGTATTCACTTTGAATCTCTTTTTGTGTAGCAAATGTGTAGTTTTTTGCAAAATCAACTATAGACAAAATTGTTCCAGTTGGAAAAATTTCATGGGAATGTTTGAATTTAAGGTCTTTCCATCGTGATCTATGTGAATGCTTGGTGTGCTTATAAATTTCACTTTCAAATTTCTTGAGAAAATCTATGACACATATTTTATCTTCTCGCAATTCAATTCTTTTGGAATGTGAATCACTAGAACTTGTAGAATAATTGTTGTATTCATATCTTCTCCAATCAACTGTTACATTTGAAAGCGACTAATCATTATCGATAGGGTATTTATTGTGGAATAAAACAAGATTTCCACAACCATGACAATGTTTTCCATTGACACATTTCTTATTATAAAATACTTCATCATGATTTCTCTCACATAGGGTTTGAGATATGAATTCACGTACTATGTGCAGAGGTGGTGAATTTGTCCAAAACATTTTACCAAATTCAAGAAACGTGTCATAATATAATTGAAATTTCACATGATAATGACAACAACATGTGTCATGTATAGTAATAGGTCTAACATACCATGGTTTTTGTTTGACGAATGTAGTGATCGACATATTAATTCCATGATGATCTTCCTTGAATTTATTGAATAATTGTACTTGTGTCATTTCCATTATATGTTTTGGATGGCTTTCATATACATTTCGTGATACTCTTTGTCATGTCACATCCCTTGAATTTGGTGAAACTCGAGCATGTTCCAACCAATATTTCTGTACAATATCTTTAACACCTTCTCCCATTCTATCTTTGTAAGGTTGTCTACAAATAATTGCCGAGCAAGCAAGTTCATCATTTTCATCTATTTGCATTATGAATTTGCTATATTTGTATAATGTATTTCTTGAAGTTCCAATTGCTTGTGCTAGTTGTGTTGTCAAACATTTGTGTCTAGTACTAGCTGAAATAATTACTGTCTGAATTGCTCTACGCGCAGCACTTGTATCTTTCTTTCTGGATTTTCCAAAATTTTTTATTGCATCACCTATATTTTCTATCACATTATGCTTTAGTTTCGACTCTTTTGTCGCCTTGTGAATACCCAATAATGACGTAGCACCTTCTAACATCTTGGACACTAATAAACATCTCAAAATTTGTGCTTGTGCTGCTATTGAACAATCCTTGAGAATATCATCATAATTTTTTGTAGCATGATATCGTGCAACATGTATGGGTAATTTTTATCCATATTTGTCGCAATCAATGTCTTCTAACATTTCATCATCAATGGTGAAAGTACATATACATCAAATTTAATTTAATTTAACATATGTCCAAAAATACAATTCATTATAAAAAATGAATTTCGAAAATACATTATATATACATACTTGGTCCAATTTCGGGATCTTGGTTTTGATCTTCAATATTGACTTCATCAACATTAACATGTAAATCACTATTTACATCAACAAGGGTCTCTTCAACTTCCATTTCTTCCTCTTGTACCCTATTTTCAATTTCCATTTCATCAACATTGTCATGTAAATATGTTCTTATATCTTCATTTATTTCTTCTGTTTCTGCAATCCTGGCTCTTTTGGCTGTATTTCTAAGTTTTTGTTTTTCCCTGTTAGCATTGTCATCATGTTTACGATCACTTTTTTTTTAACAGTTTCTTTTATTATCCATGATTGCTTGATCTCCTTTTGAAAAACCCTTGGAAAAAAATAAGAACACCTTGTAAAGAAATTGGAAAACAAAAATCTTTGAAAAAAAAACCTTATTTGAAAAAACAACTTCTATAAATATTTTGGAAAAAAAAAACTCATTTACAAAGATAATTTGCAAATAACTCTTTGGAAAAGACCCATTGAAAAGAACCTACTTTGCAAAAATACTTTCAAAAAAAAACTTTTTTCAAAGAAATAACTTCTTTTCAAAATTACTTTAGAACACAAAAACATTGACAAAAATGCCTTGGGAAAAACCTGTTTGAATGTACCCCTAGATTATAAATAAGAGGAAAAATACCTTCTAAAAACACTTTGGCAAAAGAAATCTCCTTTGAAAACTCCTTCAAAAATACTTTTACTTATACAAAATGAAGAGGTGAGAAAATAATGAGGCTCTTTTGTTTTACTTATACGAAATGAAGAGGTACGAAAATAATGAGGCCCTTTCATTTTTTTTGCACTTAGTTTTTCGGCTGAACAACCTTATTTGTAATGTCACTATTATGAAAAAACATGGTTCGACCGAACAATTGTTCGGCCGAATAACTTCTGAAACCTGTAACCTGCACAGTTTTCAGGTTTCTCCATTTTCGGAAGGAAAAATGAATGCCTTACACTACAAATCGACTGTCAAACTTGATACCTTTAGTTTCTTCATTAAATCTACTTTCCGTAGGTATAGATTTTGTTGGGTATAGGTGAGATCCAATATTTTTATTTTTTTTGTTTCTTAACATGTGTCAAGTTTAGTTTCATCTCTTTCAAAATGAAGTCAAATGAAAAATATATAACTTTAAAAATACAGCACCAAAAAAATTGAAACAAATATGGTACACTTAATTGGAGTGTCTACTTCAAAAGGGTATTCGTAGATTTTTAAGTTTTATAGTCAATTGAGAGAAAAGTGGTGCAACCAAAAACATGTTTAAAACCAACAAGGTGTTCCCATTGATCGAATTCAAAAAGAATTATAATTAGTATATTGATCTGTTGGTTACAAAGTTATAGCCATTGCAATAGTATATTTTGTGTAGATTGTCGTAGCATATTTGTTTTTTGCAAAACACGACTTTAAAAATGATTTTACGAGCACAACCAAACATGACTATTTTTTAGTCCTTTCATTTTATAAGGACACACTACCAAAAATTTTCCAAGACGACATATCAAATCTCAATAAAAAATATTCAAAAAATTATGAATAGAAAGCTAACATAATTCTCTAAAAGTTTTTTTTTTTACTTGAAAGTGAAATTCTAAATGAAAATATCACTTTTGTTCACCCAAAGTTGACAAACATGAAAAAATGAAATTTATTTTCTCATAAGACCCCCCAAAATAGACACCCATCTTCATGGATTCACCCAACAGTTCAAAAGAGCAAACCCACTGAACCTAGAACAATTCCCATATAGACATGATTTTACACAGTATTTTTGTCCTTTATGCCTTGGACACATGATGTTGACGATAAAATCACTCGATGCATTCGGTGGTATTACAAATTCATTGCAACCCTTCTCAAGGTTAGTATGCAAATCACAAAATATATGTTTATACGTGTCATAAAAATATTCATATTCTACATCGTATCTACAATGGCATGTGTTTTGATCAATGCATATATGAATGTACCATGGTTTACATTTCTCAAAAGACCTTTGGCCCATGATCAGTCATGTGTGCTCATTCCTGAATCTCTCATAGAGTTCATTCTGTGTTATGTCAAGGAAGTGTTTGACATTGGGTTCATGTTTAGTATAATATTTTCTTAGCTTTATCACATATGTTTGGTTAGATGAAGGTCTGGTGTGATCATGCCAAAACTTTTCTACTAATTCCTTAACAACATCAATTATCTTCATATCTCAATGAGGCAACCTGTCGACAAAAACCCAACAATATTTTCCACTTGGAATCTGAATATTTTCTCTTATAACAGAGTACTTGCTAACATTTTTTCTATTTAATTTAAGTATGTGAGAAGTGTGTGGAAGGAGGAGGTGTTTCCATGTGGACTTACTTACAACTGATTTTGATAACACACGATGAGCTGCACAAAGATCTTCTTTAGTACAAGACATCTTCCCAATCACATTAAAAATAGATTGGAGATTTCTAACAATATGATTGTTAGCCTCTCAACTTCTAACCATATTTATGCACAGACCTCTCCTAACAACAACTAAACAATTTGAATTTAACAAACATAGTAATGATTGACATTTACTTGCATCACCTTTGGATTCAAAATATTCCTTCATTAATTTGGTACATTTCCAATCGATAGTGAATTTGGTAAACTTACCTTCAGGTCCTAATAGACAACTTTCATCCACATGGATACATCTATGAGTCCTTTTTCTTGCACTATATAGTCGAGGTAGGGTAGGTGGACATGATCTATGAATCCCATGGTTTCTTTCTTGTGGTGCTTCATTCACAAGTTGATCCATATTGGGAGCATGCTCAACATGGTTGTGGTCTTCTTGGAGATATTGCAAATTAATCATTGCTCCTAGGTCCAACTCTTGATACTCAACATCTCTCAATATACCTATCTTCAGGAGCTTCAACATGGCTCGTTGATGGATTGTTGGTTGGAGACTATGTTGATGTTGGAATTTGAGTTGAGTCTGTTGCATGCAACGACTTCATCCGTGGTTTTGAAGTAGAGGTTTTCATGTAATCAACTTTGTTAGGATCGGTCACAGTATTAGTGGAAATTTCTAGACCATATCTCACTCTCTCCATTTCCCACCTGGCCTTTTCTCTTACCTCATTTTCCTTTTCAACGAAAATATTCCTTCTAGTTTTTCTTGCTCTATTACGTGAGTTTCCCATATCCAAAAGTTTCTTTATCAAAACTATGAGGCCCACCCATGCATATGAAGAAACGAATAAGGTATCAGTTCCATTATACAAGAAACATGATGTGTTCCAACATAATTAACTAAATTACATATATGTTAGTATGGTAATTATTGGAATTGATACATAAACGTTGATTAAAGGTTTATCTTTATGTTTGAACTAAAGTTTCATTTCTATACTCTATTCGAGTCAAGTAAAGAGATTCAAGTTTGCAAATATTACAACTATAGGATTATGACTTCCTTTGTGTTCAAAAATTATTGGAAGTCATAAGAAGATGAGTGAAATATTCTTCATTTCCAACACCTTCACACAAGATGACATTACACGTAATATGCCACATTAGTTGTGAGGGAAGACACAAGTTGGTGTTTGGATATCTTGGGGATAAATTGAATAAATTACACTCATTAAGTTACTAGTTAACTAAAGAGAACAAATTGACTAATTAAACAATGACAAGGTTGCAAATCCTTTGTCAAGGGAGAAATCATTGAGGTAGAGGGATCCCTGTCAAGCTCAAAGGCATGTTATGATAAATCTAGCATGAAGAGGAGAGAATGGACAAGTTGGTGAACTATTCAATATGGACCCTCTGCCATGATTGCTTCTAAGGTTTTTATAGAAACTGAAGAGTCTCAATAGAGAACCTCATCTATGCCATCTTTGTGGGAAATAAAAATATATTCATGTGCAAATGATTATTGGTCTACATTGCATACTTCATCTTGTATAGAGAATATGGAAAACTCGGTGAACTATTCAATATGGACCCTCTCCCATAATTACTTCAAAGGTTTTTTTTTAAATTTGAAGAGTCTCAAGAGATAACTTCATCTATGCCATAAATGTGTGAAATAAAAATATACATTCATGTGTAAATATAAATTAGTTAACATTGCATACTTTATCTTGTATGGAGAATATGATAATTGTTTATATGTGAAGTTGGGAATTCTTCTTGTGAAATTAAATGTTGTCTATGAGAGAGATATTGTTGTAGACAAATGATAAAACATAAATCACTGAAATGATCTGAAATCTTGTGAATGAAAACAATTATTTACAATTCACCATACCTATTCAAAATGATCACTTCTTGCAATAAAAACTTGTAGTTTGAATGTATCCACTAACTTCCAAGACCACTGAATATGTTTGTTAAATTCCAAGAGTGATATTATCTCCAATATATCAAAAAGTATCCAATTTATGATTGAGTGTGAGCGAAATTGCAGAGTTCAAGAGCAAAAAATGCGCAAACAACTGTAGAAAACCCGTGAAACTTGGTGGTAACCCCAAGAATCTAGATCTCTATTTTTTTAACTAGTAACAAATGCACACATGTGTATTTATGATCACACATGCGTGTATAAGAGAGCATGCATGCATTAATGCGTATGCACAAAAACACATGCACACACTTCTTCCTAGCATTTACAACATTTACTAACGTTTATCTCATTTAATGACTAACATTCTTCAACAATGTATTGGTATTCACACATGTACGAGTATTTTTACAATATAGTCTTCACCACTACTTTCTTGTTAGGACCATGGGTGCCATTCTGGCTAGTGGAGAGTAAGGGAGTTTTCCAACACTATCTATCATCACCATTATAATCATCACCATATTCATCATCATCGTAATCATCATCATCATAGTCATCATCCTCATCAGCTCATCCTCCTCATTGTTCCTCACCATTGTCCTCATCATCATAATCATCACCATCATTGTTCATCATCAGCGTCATCGTCATCATCATCATCATCATCATCATCATCATCATCATCATAGTCATCATCTTCATCATCCTCATCCTCATAATCATCATCATAGTCATCCTCCTCCTCCTCCTCCTCATCATCATCCTCGTCATCCTCACCTCATCATCATCATCATCATAGTCATCATCCTCATCATCATCATTGTCATCATCATCATCACCATCATAGTCATCATCATCCTCATCATCGTAATCATCATCATAGTCATCATCATCATAGTCATAGTATTCATGATCATCATCATCATAGTCATCATCGTTGTCGTCGCCATGATCATCATCATTCTTCATCATCGTTGTCATGGTCATCATCATCATCATCAACATCAACATCCTCATCATCATAATCATCATCATCCTCGCCATCATAATCATTGTCATCATTGTCATAGTAATCATGATAATCATCATCATCAATATCCTCATCAACATCATCATCATCATCATCACCATAATTATTCATCATCATCATCATCATCATCATCTTCATCATCCTCGTCATCATTATCATAGTCGTCATCCTCATTGTCATCATCCTCATCATCCTCATTGTCATCATCCTCCTCCTCATCATCATTGTTCATCATAATCGTCATTCCATTGTCATCATCCTCATCATCATCATTCCATTGAAAATGATCGAAAATAAAATCAAAGCAAAGTGTCAAGTAAACCTATCATCATCATTGTTCCTCAACATCATCACCATCATTGTTCATCATCATTGTCATCGTCATTGTCATCATCATCATCATCATCATCATTGTCATCATCCTCCTCATGATCATCATCATTGTTCATCATCGTCGTCATGGTCATCATCATCACTCCATTGAAAATGCTTGAAAATAAAATCAACACAAACTTTCAACTAACCCTATCATCATCATAATTGTTCCTTATCATCGTCGTCAACATCATCATCACCATCATCATCATTGTTCCTCATCATCATCGCCGTCATCATCATCCTCATCGTCGTCGT
>LPNX010407056.1:91192-113692 GCA_001517045.1 Pseudotsuga menziesii | reverse complement strand
CTTTTTCTATTTTTCATTTAATTTTAAATAGAGTGGCATCAATCTAACACAAAAGGTAGGCTATTTATTTTCTTTGACTATAACTATTGATTGGCTCACCTATTTAGATAACAACGAGAACCTTCACAAGAAGAAACAAAGACCTACATTCTAAAAAAAAATATTGTTCATTGACTATGTTAAGACCAAGATGTCATGGACCAACGGTGGACCTTGTCATTTTAGGGCATAATTGACTTCCTTAATTAAAAAAAAAATATAAGGTAAATAAATATGGAAAAGTAACACTCCACTAGACATGTGTAATCTACAACTCTATATAATTTTTTCACAAAATTCCACCATTTGCATACCAAACGAATGGACCAACGCAAACATATTCTGATTATTTTTTGGGAAAACATAACATACCAACCTTAGAAGAACCTAGTTTTTTTTCAGATTTATACTTAGTTTCCATAAATAAAAGTTATATATTCCGGAATGTAATCCCATTTTCTACGTTTCATATTCTTACACCATATTCCAAAAAGTTGTGTAGGTACCTCTAATATTGCTTTTTGACGTTCAGATTTCTATTTTTACAAAAGTCCATTGCAACGAACACATCATAAGTGACTAGCATTAGCTTGCACGAGCCCATATATATTTTAATTATAGATTAATAAAAAATAATTTGAAAAAGAATAATCCTAATTTCATTACTTGTAATTTACTTGCTTTAAATGGGGATTTTTTTATGAGTGCCATTTCCTCCAACATGCTTCTTCAAAAAACTCTTATGATTTGAGGTTTTATGACCTAGAAATAATGATAATGTACAAACAATAAAACTAAAAATATTCTAATACATAGAATGGAAATTATAATACTTAAGTTTTTGAAGCACTAGTTCACAAAGACTCTTATAAAATAAAGTAAGAAATGTTAAAAAAGTTGTGCTAAATAGGATCTCAAAAAGATTCATGGTATTGTATGCATATCATATATAAACATAAACACAATTGTAACTATTACCCACTAAACTAAAAGAAAATTTGTTAAAAGACATAGAAAGAATCATGTTATAATATGGTGTCATGGATTTCATGAGAACAAAGTGGCTTTCCAAAAGTGTTGGACCTTCCTTTCAAAGATTTTATGCAATTTGATTATACTCCTTGTAAACATGTACACATCTAATATCCTCGAAAAATACAGCTATTGTTTTCACTTAATGTGCTACAACTTCCAAGCAATATTTTAAATTGGGACTTGTTCACACATCCATTTCATCACCATATACTTATAGGCATCTTCTCTCCCTATCCAAAACAAATATTATGAGATAAAAATGAGACATTATTTCTCCCATATTGCTAATCTCACAACCCATATTTTTTTGAAAAAGTATTCAGATTTATTGTCATAACAAGGAAATCCAATACCAAAAGTCTTATTTTTCCCTTGGGAGGCTTCATCAAAATGCCCCAAGGTTTAATAATATCTTAAATGACAATATTTAATTGAGATTCTCTTTGTAGAATGGGACTAAATCCATCATTTATAAGGAGACCCTAAAGGTTTTGAGAAGGACATCCTCGGACCTGCCAATTAAGAGGCATTCCCTACCAACGAGATCCCCAACTCATTTCGAATGAACCATGTTTGCAAATAGACTTTAAAATATTAACCCCATTCCAAAAATGACTAATACCAATAGACTTTTCCATTTCTCTTCACACTTGTTGGAAAGTATGGGCTTTTATGGTGTTAATGCTCTTTGTTGTTGTTATTGATCTATATGCACTATATTAATAGTGGCACAATAAATATTATAATGAGTCTCCATTTATATCATTGTAGAGTGTTTTTTTAGATCATTCTATAAAAATAATTTGTTAATTATGCTGGGTTAAGTTTGGCTAAAGTACCTTATTTTATTTTGCATCTTATGTTTGAAAAGGACTTCCAAATTGAAGTTCCATGGGACATTTAACATGTTTAAAAGGCAATTTTAATAAACAGACATTATTAATAGCATCCTCCCCTCAACAACTTCGTCATTTGATGAGATACGCTATTTTTGTCATGCTAGGATAGTATTATGCTTCAAATAGGACTTCCAAATTGAAGTTCCATGGGACATTTAACATGTTTTAAAGGAAATTTTAATAAATAGACATTATCAATAGCATCCTCCTCTCAACAACTACGTCATATGATGAGATAAGCTATTTTTGTCATGCTAGGATAGTACAATGGATCATTCATACATAGGTAAAAACAGTGCTACCATCCATCAAGTCTTTTAGTGGCCTCAAGTTCACTCTTCATCTTTTATGTCAGGAAAACCAACATATGATATGAGCATAGATCTTTTGAGTTTGAATTTTGTGATGACACGAACTAGATGGAGCCGCATAAAATCAAGCTGCAGAATGAAGAGTGTGTATTGGAGATTTTTGGATTGACATAGAGCCACAAACTTCAATCCCGTCCAAAGCCGTTAGGCATGTTTTCGAGACTGGATAACAAAAACTCTGAGAGGCAACACATTTACAGAAGTAGGTATGCTTGGAATCTGTGGATTAGAATGGACTTGCTGCAATCAAACGTGTATACTTGTAGGTTCGAAGTTTTTTGGTTTGTGGTAGCAATAATTTTTAATATTTTCCTGAATTACCCACTGGTGTCTCCCATTTAATTTATTTCTACATAAATCAACTTTTTGTTTGGATCCTCCTGCAATGTAGTGGCATGTGAATCTAGGATGTACTCGATTGCCACTACTTGAATTGAATAGTTTGACCCTGTGAATCTAGGATGTACTTAATTGCAACTACTTGAATTGAATAGTTTGAATTGGTTATGAATATTGAGCCATCCCAAGTCATTAATCATTATGACCCTGGGGAGCTAAATGAACATTGACTTGCCCTTCACAGGCCCTCCAATGTTGGTGTAAGCAATTGGCATGTATTTGGAGAGATTGAGCAGAAAGTTGATGATGCCAATGGCAAGGCAATGCCCTTGTGAAGTTATTGGAACCATTAGTATGCTCGTCGAAAGTTAGAACTAATTGCACTCGCCTTCTAAATTTTAGCACATCAGAATGACATTTATTGTTCAACTTTGTCGTCTACTGTTCTCCATTTCTTTTTCAACTCTGACGTTACTCGAACATCTCACCCCCACTGCATTCAATTGTTGTAGAGAAATAAATTCTGAAATTGCAAAAACTCAAAACCCTCCACCGCCCAATTCAAATGGTCGAGCTGTACTTAAATGGCAATTAAGCAGAAGCTGTAGCAGGAATACGCAAAGACCGAAAATACTAAAGAAAAATGAAGACGCAAATGCCAAACAAAGTAGGAACAACCCATATTTAATTGACTTCTTTTTACATCTAAGTGACTCACGATCGATCCAGGGGCAGTGGCGGGTCTCATCTCCAGAGTTGAAAGAGCACAGTGATATATCTTCGATAAAACGTATGGAGTACTGTTCCTCTACCCATTAGAATACATTTCTTTAGATAGGCAAATACGAGCTACGCAAGGAATGGCGAATAAGACTTCATAGCTTAAACTCTATACTCACAATGACTATCTGATTATTCAGATGTTTCTGGATTTTATTTGAAGGATTAAGCGGCAAAAGCTTAAGCAGGTCAGGTCTGGCTCAAGGGTTTGGCTATGGAGGTTTTGGCCATAAGTCTTTCCAAGCCAAACTTATTTCTGTGAGCAATTGAGCGTTTCAGACACTTTGGGAAGGTTATATTAGGTATGCTTGAATCAATGGCTAAATGTATAGAATGCTAAATAGTGCTTCTTATTTTTTGCGGAATGGAACCAAAGAGATGTTGAGTACCTATTATTTCAAAATTTTGTCTATTAATTAATTATAAGACAACTAGTTTCAATTAGATACAAGAAAATAAAATCTATAAGCTTTAACACTTGGAACTTGATTTGATATTTAATGTTCTACATAGTTGATATTTACTAGTATCATTTATAAACTTCATTATGCTAGTAAAATAGGAACAAGGAATTTGATATATAACCTCAAGACAAGTGACAAATCTACACATGAAGTCTTGGCTTAGGTAGATAGAATATGCCATTGTAGAAATGACATAGAAATACCAAAGGGTAGGCACCACTCTTCTCTCAACCAACCTTCTAGGAAAAGATTCAAAACCCTCACTTTTTAATACTAACCTAGGAATTGAGTCATCATAAGACTTCCTCCTTAGCATCCAAACCCCCATGTCCTTCTAGCCCACCAAACAAGTGAGGAGGAATCAAAAGAAAAATTCCCCTCTCCCTTTCATTTCCCTCCTTTAATATTTTCCAAACTCTCCCAAGTTGGACACATGTCTCTCATGCATAAATGCATGAATGAGATAAAAACTTTAATATTTACTTATTTTATTTTATCCTCCTAATAATTAATTCTTTAGTTTAATTAACTTCACTTAACTTATGAATTATACAACTTATGTTTTCATAAATCCTCTATCTTTATTATATAAAGATTAATGGAGGGTGAAAATATTATTTTGGTATTGAAAATAACTGTAAATCAGCCAATCTAGTCATGTGGGATAAAAAGAAGTTCCCCTTTGAAACTCTTGTCATCTCTCTTATCTTGTATGGTTGTGAAGTATGGGGCTGCAACATTTCTAGAGAATCTTGGAGGAAGATTGAGCTAATCGAGAAGGGGTTTATAACTTATAAACTCAAAATTAAAAAGCAATACACCTTTTCATATTCTCCTGAGAGAGGTGGGCATTTCCTCCATCCACAGAATTGTATGGCTAGGTACATCATCTACAAGCATAAGATAAATAACATGAGTAACGAGAGTCTTCCTAAAATTTCTTTAAACTTAAGTCAAAACCAACTACGCCTCAAGATGTGTTGGTGTAAAGATACCATGGCTTGGTTAAACCATTGGGGAATTAATGAAAACCACATTTAGAACATTGACAATCCCAAAAATATTATTACTTCAAAGTTTAAAGAGAAATTATGGCGTGAGAAAAATTTAGGGTTAAGAGAAAATTAAGATACTATAAGGAGGTCATTAATCCTAACTTGGAAGATGAGATGTGTTAGTAGTAACTAGCTCACACAAGAAAAATAATATAGCCAAGATTAGAACCAACTCTCATTAACTCCATAGTGAAAGAGGGCATTGGTCTATTCCTAAAAATATATGGGTGGAAAGGGTTTGCCATTTGTGTGTGTCTATGAGCTTTGAGGATGAAAATTACTTTCTCTTAGAGTGCCTCGCTTACACCCACATTACATCTTAGTTTCATAGTATTTGCTAATACAAACCTTTATAAACTCTTAACTTGTCAAAACAATAGTGAGCTTCGAAAGCTTCTTGGTAAGTTTTTTTAGTACAGAAACTAGATTTTAAAGTAAACCAGGTATTTTCCTTCTTAAGTTTCCATAGACCAAAATTGGTGTGAGTGGACTTTAATCATCATTATCTAGCCATAAATCTCATTTATGTAGTGTTAAAAAGGAATACAAAACTAATATTTTTTATTTCATATGGATTTTGTTTAATTGTTTTATTAAATTGCCTTTGTTTTATATCGAAGTTTAGTTTAGTTTAATTTATTTTATTTAATTTTTAATAAACTAACATGTTATCGTATTTAATATTTGTTTTTCACATTTTTTAATAAACTAACATGTAAGATGAAGAAAGATTTTATGGACATTTTTTGTTTATTTATTTTGAGTGATTAAAATATATATATATATATATATATATATATATATAAAAGTTGTTATTTTAGTAAATTGGTTAGTGTAAGTGTGAAGTTTAATAAATTGTAATATGTATTTATTTTAATAAATTGATTATTTTGAGAATGAAGTTTAATAAAATAAATTTTATTATTTATGGATCATTCTCCTTTATTTACTGTGAAAGAGTTGATGTGATTATTTCATGTGAACTTGTGAAACCCTAGGTTAGAGGAGAACCACACTAGTTTTAAGGCAATAAGCGACTCACGATCGATTAAGGGGCACTAGCGGGTCTTAGCTCTAGAGTTGAAAGACAAAATTGATATATCTTCGATAGAACCAATGGAGTATTGTTCCTTTACCCATTAGAATAAATTTCTTTAGATACGAAAATACGAGCTACACAAGGAAAAAATACATATGTAATGTCCCTTAAATCTGTAAAAAAAATGCATGGTCAATAGAATCGTTAAGATCTAAGGTTCATCTAAAATGAACTTCAGCACTGTGTGAGTTTATTAAGAAGGGATACTTGTATATATATATTTTTTATCTTGATTTCTTTCCTAGATTAAAACATGGTGTCCTATTCTCTTACGGTGATATTTATGTCGTTTATTGGTATAGTGGGATGGTGTTTATTTTTCTGTTACAACTACTTACTTCATGCTTGTTTATAATGAATGTTTAACTTAACACAACCTACCCTTGTTTAAGCTAAAATGTCATGGCTAACTTACCTCTACTTCTAAAGGAAAACGAGTGAGTGGATTTAATAATGACTCAGCGAAAAGGTATGGAGGCCTCCTATGAACTTGGGATTACTTAGTTCATTATGAACTAATACATGAGGAAGTCGTTGTTGCACGTTCTAGGTGCCAACCCTATTTCGAGTATATGGTTTAAAGGAGTAATTTGATCGAGCATTAAATGTTTAGGATTTAAAAATAAAACAAACTATGATTATGTCTGCATAGAGGAAGGAATAAATACAATCAAGGAATAATTAATGACTATAGGGAGTGGTAAGCCGATTTAAACCATAGTGGAGGTTGTTGTAGCATTAAAGGAGGCCATTTGAAGGCCTCATGGTCTCCTTCCATGCTAGGTCAGGTCATATAAACAATTTTTCTATTGTTCCAAACCCTCTTTGCATGTGAAATAGAGGAGGGGAGCAAGCTCCTTGTTTGTTAGTTAGCTTGGAAAAGGCGTGGACTGTGGGATTACAAAGTCATCATTGCTACTCACATATGTATCTCTCCTATAGCTTATACCTTGTTGCTCTATTTCTTTTCATTTTACTGCAACGTTTACTAACCCATTTCCTGGTTTTTTGATAGTGTGACATAGTGTATAAAGATGTTTGTGACTAGAGGAAGGGAATACTCTTAGGAAATAGTTGGTAAGCCCATGTTTAAGTTACCTTCATCTATGGTTGGTTGTTCTGCATTTCAAAAAAGGATTTGGGGATGCGTTGTTTGTGGATTTAATGGATTTCTATTCAGAGTTACACGGGTTTGTTAATGATACGACGCTCAGGAATTTCATGGGGTTTAGTGTTTTATGAGCTTATTTAGGTGTTTGATGAATTTGTAAATTTAATTTTGACCATGGGTGAAAAACCTATCAAAAACCCATTTCTAGAAATGCAAGGTTGTAGTCGTTCACTCTCATGTACTCCATATGGGTTTAAATGTTGCTGGTTGGGTGAATGAAGAAGTATTTGTGGAGTGATAATTGATGTGTTTTGAGGTTGTTTAATGTTTATGTACCATCCCTTAGCTAACAATGTCAAGGTAAAACAAATTGTTCTTTAATCTTGCTCTTTTTGCTTTTACTTTATGAATATTGGTCTTGTTAAATTTATGGGAAAAGTGTTAATGGTGAGAATGTATTATATTATGGTGTAGATGCTCTACGTTAGCGGTGCCATTGCGAGCAATTGCACTGTGGGTAACTTTGTTTTTTTTACTGTTTGAGTGGAAAATATTTTGTTTGTTTCGCTTCTATAAAAGCATGGGAAAATCCCTAACTCCGTTTTCTTATTTAATTTTAATGTCACTCTAATGTATTGGCATGCCAATGCTTGAAGCGTGGCCACTCCTTCCAAAGGATGACTCAAAACACAAATCTGTGGGATTCGATGTTTTGTTGGAGGGGTATCATGATACACTCGTCAAGCTTATATGTTGGTTTAATTAATATGTATTTCGATTTAAAATTTTTATGCATGGCTTTCAGCCAACGTTATGCGTAGTTTTATGGGGTCATGCTTGTAAATTCTAGAAACATTAATAGTGTAGATTTGGGGCTCTAAGAGATTTGACGTATCGTGAATGACATAGGGTTCTCTATTATGTTTATTATTTGTAAGTAAATGTTTAATTAAATGATATTTTATTTATGGTCTAAATTTGTAAACCACGTGTGGTTTCTTTGTAAATTGTGCCAATTATTTGTTTAGATTTTACAGAGGAAAGCTCCACCACGAGCTTGCTTTGTTAGAGCGATCTTTGCTTGGAAAATGACTTTGTCCTATACGTTAAATGTTTAAATATTGATTTGATTTAAAAAAATTTGTTTCTAGGATATACAATTCTTATGTTTGAGTATTCTTTGTGGATTCAACGTTGTTCAAGATGTTTGGAAATAAATTATCATAAAATTTATAGGGAATAAATCCTAGATTTTAACCTTAAGTCATAAACTTTTTTTTTTAAGATTTCAATGAAAATATTGATAATTATAAATCTCATCATGTAAACATATTTAAGAACAGATGCAAAATATGATATACGGTAAACCTCTTACCTGTAATTGTGTGGCTTGTAATAGCTCTATCACCCTCCACACTTCAAACACAAAATTAATAGGAACTACTTTGTTTCTGACTTGTGGAGTGGTAACACGATGAAATCAGAATTCCACATTCCTCCCAACCTTGACCCAAAATCATTCCTATGAAAATTGAACCCAAGAGATAGATCAATTACACTCACAAAATTGCTAATCAAAGATACAAAATTCACACAAAAGGAGACTGAAATTAGAGCATAACTTAATCGTGTATTGAATAAGTGTACATTATCCAACCATATGAAGTAATAGGATTCTGAAATATATAATTACATGAGATATTCAAAAATCACTAGGTTTCTATTGGAATTGGTCAAAAAGAAGGATTACTAAAACAAGTCAAATCCCCAATAGGTGCAAAAAAAACATTCCAAATCCATGAAGATCCTCACGAATTAGATAAATAAAGTGGGAAAGCTAATATGTGGGGGAAATACAACTCATTCATGCTTTTGTATGGAGAAAAGGAAGGAGGATGATGTGGTAAAAAACAAGGCAATTTCCCCTAGAATAGCTTTTCCTCTATGCCTTAAAACTGCTATAAAGCAAGGCAACTTTCAGAAAAAGAAGATATGTGCTTTAAAGAACCAAGAATAAATAAAACATGATAAATACATTTCCATGATGATTCCAAAGAGCTCCATGACCTAGTTTAGCAAGTATTGACCTCTAGGAACATGTAGAAGTCAACTAGCATAGAGTGAGATTCTAGGATTCTAGGAATAAGACAAAAATGATTTAATTAATGTCAAATATGGGTAACTATGGGTTGATTATTCTAACACCCCCCCTTAAGAATGAATTTATGAGTAAATATCAGAAAATTGTAGGGCCTAGAAATAAGGATTAGTCACCCTTTTACATACTGCATGTCCATACAACCAAGGAAAGAGGAAAAAAACTAGTGGGAAAATCCTCCCTTAAACATGGACAGGAAAAAAAAAAAATTGGAAATCTTGTCATCAATGATTCTTCACCACATGATCAACAATCCCCATCATTGATTTGAGATTAATGAAGGTCTTCTCACAGAATATTTTAGTGAATATTTTTGAAGATGCACAGTAGAGTAGAGCAATGGTACCATCATGCACAAGCTCCCTGATATAGTGCATATGGATCTCAATGTTCTTGGTTCTTTGTCTTTGAACTGGATCAGTGGAGATTCAAATGTTTCTTTGATTGTCACAATAGATTATTGTTGAAAAATCTGATTTGAAACCACATTCTCCAAGTATCCCATGCAACCGTAAACATTGAGTAGTTGCATTTACAACTCCTCTATACTATGCCTCCATAGATAAGAGTGCTATGGCACTCTGCTTCTTACTTGACCAACTGATTGGTCCTTCTGAAAGAATGAACACATATCTTGAGGTAGACCTTTGATCTATGTTTTCACCTTCCCAATCACTGTTAGTAAATCCAACTAGCTCTAAGTCATACTTTGCTTTGTATAAAATCCCATGAGTCCTTGTTCCATCCTTGTTCTCTCAACAATGTTTAGGATCCTCTTCGCTGATCTCCAATGGATCTCATGAGGATGATCCATGTATCTTGAATCAACACTAACTGCATAAAATAAGTTAGGTCGAGTATGTGTAAGATAAATCAAACACCCAATCAACTTCCTATATAGTGTATTATTTACCATAGGAGAGGAACCTGCTTCTTCAAGCTTAACTCCTGAAAGGAATGGAGTGTTTCTTTGCTTGCGGTCTTTCATGCTAAACTTGGTGAGAAAATATGAAGCATACTTTGATTGATGAGCCTTGATTCCATGTTGGGATTGAGCAATTTTGAAACCCAAGAATTGGTTCAACAACCCCAAATTTGTCATAGAAAAGGCATGTTTCATTGCATCCTTTAAGGAGACAATCTCTTTCTTTGAACTTCCTGTAATCAGTAGGTCATCCACATAGAGAAAAATAATCATTAAAGAAGCATGAATCAGCTTCAAATAGACATTAGGATCAGACTTGTATCAAACAAAACTCAGTGATAATAGAAGGCCATCAATCTTGGCATACCAAGCCCTAGGGGCTTGCTTGAGCCCATACAATGATTTATTTAACCTACACACTAAAGATGGATTAGAAACAAAACCTTCTGGTTTCTACATATAAATATCTCTAGTCAGATCTCCATTCAGAAAGGCACACTTTGCATCCATGTGATGTACCTCCCACTACATTGAAGTTGCAATGGCTAGAGCAATCCTCATGGAGTCCATCTTTGCCACTGGTGAAAAGGTCTCATTGTAGTCAATACCATGTACCTTAAAGTATCCGTTGGCTACCAATATTTCCTTATATTTCGGAGGTGAACCATCAACAACAAACTGTGTTTTGAAGACCCACTTCCACTTCACTAACTTTCTCCCTGGGTGAAGATCAACCAGTTCCCGTGTGTTGTTCTTATGGAGCGAGCTGAATTCTTAATTCATGTTTTTTTTTTCCATATTGAATCGTGTGCTTCATCTTCATATGTCTATGTATCAGAATCTATCATCAAATAACACTTCTCAGTAAAGAGTGGATCTTTCACACAAATGGAACTCTCAAATTGAGATCTAGTCCTCCTAGTGTCATTAAGATTTCTAGCTAGCTCACCAGCTGCATGAATGGCCCTTAATGCCCACTTTGGTATTGTAGGGATGTTAGGATCTAGAATTAATTCATAATTATCAAAAATATCAGAATCAGAAAACTCATTAGTCTCTTCACTTATAATCAATGGCTTTGGTGGTGAAGAGGACTTTCCAACTGCAACTACTACTAAAGGCTCTTCTTAGAACTGAACACTTCTTTCAATAAAATATTTGTTATTGCTCAATTTGATCAGCTTGTAACCTTTTGAATCTTTAGAATACCCAACAAATAGGAAATCTTGTATTTGGGGTTGCAAATCCTTCCTCTTTTCTATTGGAATTCTAGCCCAAGCCTTTGAGCCAAAAATCTAGAAGTGGGTCACATCTGGCTTGTTCCCACTCCAAGATTTGAAAGGAGACATACAATCAAGATGGTTATGTGGTACCCTATTATGGATATAGGATGCACAATTTATAGCTTCATTCCAAAACTATGGTGGCAAATTTTTAGCCTCCATCATACAAGTTTCCATCTCCTTCAATGATCTGTTCTTTCTCTCAGCAACACCATTTTGTTGTGGTGTGTAAGGAATATAATGCACATCTGGATACCTTCATCTTTGCAATACTAGATGAACTCAGACTTGACATACTCACCACCATTTTCAGGTCTGAGGATCTTGATTTTCCTCCTAGACTGGTTTTCAACCAAGGCTCTAAAGACTTTGAAGAGGTCAAAAACTTCAGACTTATTCTTCAAGAAGTGAACCCAATAATACATGGAAAAGTAATCTATGAAGGTTAGTGCATATTTGTCTTGAATCATGGACATATTAGGAAATGTACTACAAATGTCACGGTGGATCAACTAAAGAGGTGCATAGGCTCTCTCATGACTAGCTCTCTCATACTTGTGCTCTAGGTGTTTTCCTAGGATACAACCTTGATAGAATCCCTTAGAAAACTTGATCTTTGGTAACCCTATGACCATGTATTTTTTACTCAAATCAGAAAGATACTTGTATTTAAGATGGAGAAATTCTTCATGCCAAAGTTTTCTTGCTTCATTAGCATGATTAAGAAGAGAAAAAGGGTTTGAGTAGGGTAGAAAATGGGAAAACTTGTATACCTTCGAAGTGTGATCAACAACACCTTTTGCTATGAATTTACCATTTGATATCTCAGTGATTTCAAATTCATTAGGGGAGAAGATGACTTTCTTTGGAGACCCAGTGTGATTCATCTGATACATTGACAATAAATTAAAGGAAAGACCTAGAACATACAACACATTATTGAAATTACCATGGTCAAGATCAATCCTACCCTTTCCCATACTGTCATCCAGTGAGTTATCTCCCAAAACTATTGGTGGACCTTTCAACATGTCAAGAGAAGAGAAGATCTATTTTGTCAAAACCATATGTCTGGAAGCTCCAGAATCAATGATGAAACTAGGTGAGCTTGAGGTGCCAGCAACCAAGGCATGTAATATCTCCTTGTCTTCTAAATTTGATCATCCTTCCCTCTTATTTGAGCAATCAGGAAGGGAGATGTTTATATTCTCCAGTAGTTGGGTCAAAATGTCTATTTTCTTTTTCATACAAGATATATTAGAATGATAGCCCTTACTATAGTATGCACACTTTTTCATTTCTCCTTTGTTCTTTTTCTTCTGAGGGTTCTTCTTGGAGCCTGAGGACTCCTCTTGACACTTTGCCTTGCCTTTCTTTTTCTCAAGTGGATTTTTAGATTTTTACTTGATTTTTGAATCCACCTTCGAATCTACAGCAACCAAAGCTTGGTCTTTGGAAGGTTTGATGGTGCCCGTCATCACCAATTTATCTTGCTCCTGAGTGATGGATTCCATTAATTCAACAAGCTTAGGCATATTATAGGTTCAATATGTCAATTTAGTGGCATAGAAGGTCAAAACAAACACTAAATAGTCAGAACCAAGATTTGATAGAATGGTCAAGACTAGTTGCTCCTCCTTATTTTCAATCCCACATTGCTTTAGCTACAAAATAAGGGCCTTAAACTTGGTAAAATAGAGTTTCAATGATTCGAAGCTACTAAGATTCAAGGAGATCAATTCATTCTTGATTTAATGTCCTCTCATCTTATTTGTCTTTCCAAAAATCTCTTCAATATTCTCCCATGCCTCATTAGGAGATGTCAATGAATCAAGATGAAAGAGGAGGTCTCTTGAAATACTCAGACACAAAAGACCATAGGCCTCATCCCTCCTCTTGTGCCAATTGATTTTCTCTGCAGCTTCATTGGGCTCTGCCTCAGTAGCCATGGTGACCCTATAGAGACCTTTCACTTTCAACAATGTCTTCATCTCATATTTCCATTTGAAGAAATTGAATGAAGTCAAGATGATCCTTTGAGATTGGTCCATATCTCACCTCCTGTGCCCTTCAATCAGCAAAATCTGCTCCCAGTCAATGATGTTGAACCTGCACTAACAATTTGGAAGGAGAGAAATTGATATACACTCACAAAATTGCTAATCAAACATGCAAATTTCACACAAAAGGAGACTGAAATTGGAGCATAACCTAATCTTGTATTGAATAAGTGTAAATTAGCCAACCATATGAAGTAATAGGATGCTAAAATATATAATTACATGATATATTCGAAATCACTAGGTTTCTATTTGAATTGGTCAAAAAGAAGGCTTACTAAAACAAGTCATATGCCCTATAGGTGAAAAAAGGACTTTCCAAATCCATGAAGATCCTCACAAATTAGCTAAAGCAAGTGGGAAAGATAATATGTGGTGGAAATAAAACTCATTCATGATTTTGTACGGAGAACAATAAGGAGGATGATGTTGTAAAAAACAAGGAAAGTTCCCATAGACTCGCTTTTCCTTTATGCCTTAAAATTGCTGTAAAGCAAGACAACTTTCAGAAAAAGAAAATATATGCATTAAGGAACAAATAATAAAGTAGACATGCTAAATATGGTTCTAGGATGATTCCAAAGTGCTCCATGACCCAATTTAGCAAGTATTGACTTCTAGGAACATGTAGAAGTCAACTAGCATAAAGAGGAAATCTATGATTCTAGGAATAAGACAAAAATGATTTAATTAATGTCAAATATGGGTAACTATGGGTTGATTATTCTAATAGTTCCTATTTCTTAATCATATCCCCCCGAGATGGCTCCAAAATGACATAGAAAACTAGAACCCTATGTTAGTTTTTCAACATTAAGCTAGCATTATGTTAGGATCTTTACTGAGAGAATAACAAGTACAACAATCAAACAAAAGAGACAATCAACACAGTGTTTTTCATCGGGGAAACCATAAATGGAGAAAACCCCGCAACTTCCTCAGAGATAGAATCAGCACAAGATGTAAAACCCCAAAACAATAAGATGCACTCCCGATAGCAGTAATCTTCTTCTTGTGTAGCCCCAATGTCTTCTCCTTCCTCAACTATGCATTACACTTGAGTGTGTGAGTGATGTGTGCTAAATAGAGACCCTAGCTCTCTATTTATACTAATCCCAACATGAATAAAACCCTACTAGGTTCGACCTCTTCTAGGAGAGTCTAATAACCCTAGTGCCCTAGAATTGCAAGGACTTTAACCCTTACACAATCAGAGGGTTACCACTATGACTTGACATGACTTGTTTACATTAATGATTCTCCCGATCGGAACATTGAGCAATGACAACATGACTCAATTACATAATAGATACATCCTAGAATAAACATCAGGTTACAATACATAAGATACATAGATGAATACATTTCAAAGTTACAAATACATCAACACTCCCTCTTAACTAGGAAGGTATTCTTTCGACACAATTTTCAACACTGATCTTATTCTCTGTATGAACTGGGTCATCTCGTCATTTGCATCTCGAGTCTTCTGGGTCTTCAATTCATCTTCATTCTTCAAATCTGGATCATCTCTCGATCTGGATCAACATCATTGGATCTGGATCATCAGTCGATTTGGATCATCATCACTGGATCTGGATCATCACTGGACTGGATCTGGATCATCACTCGATCTGGATCTGGATCTGGTTCATCACTCAATCTGGATCATCACTGCTAGATATGGATCATCACTCGATCTGGATCTCTCAAAGTCATCATAACTGGATCTGGATCATAGCTCGATCTAGATCTCATCTGGTCATCATCATGTGTGTGCTATCTCGTCATAGGAAGTTCTACAGAGCCACCCTTCTTTCATGTTGGTTGTAGGCCTAGCCATCAGGTAGGTCTTTTCCCAGTACTTACATCTGACCTACTCATCAAAAAGGCATGCCCAACACTTACATCTGACGAACTCGTCAGAAAGGCATGCCCAACACTCACATCTGATCATGTAGTAAAATACAATCACATCATAAAGGCCCCGCACTCACATCTTTCATGGAAGGAACTTAATCCTCTCACCATGATAGAATGGCCTGCCCTTACATCTGACATGGAATGAACTGAATCCTCTCACCATGAAATAATGGCCCGTACTTACATCGGTCATGGAAGGAACTGAATCCTCTCACCATGATGGAATGGCCTGCACTTACATCGGCCATGGAAGGAACTGAATCCTCTCACCATGAGAAAATGGCATGCACTCACGTCTGACCTAGAAGGAACCAAATCCTCCACCCTTGTGCGAAAGGCCCCCAGTCCTAGACTGAGCTATCTGGTAACTTACTAGGTGCCTCCACTCTCCTGGAGAGTAGAAATTGCCCTTATAGCTGTCCTACTTGATAGAATGGCCAGCACTCATATCTGACATGGAAGGAACTAAATCCTCTCGCCATGATAGAATGGCTCAGCCCTTACATCTAACCTGCTCATCAGAAAGGCTTTGGATATTCAGCACTCATATCTAACATGGAAGGAACTGAATCCTCTCACCATGACAGAATGGCCCAGCCCTTACATATAACCTACTTGTTAGAAAGGATTTGGATCTTTAGCACTCATATCTTACATGGACGGAACTAAATCCTCTCACCATGATAGAATGGCTCAGCCCTTACATCTGACCTGCTCATCAGAATGGATTTGAAACTCATCACTTTCCCTTGGAGGAAACCTTAATTTGGAGAACACCAAGCGTCTCCTTGAAGTACTCAAACTTCACTCTAGTTAATGGCTTTGTCAACACATCAGCTATTTGTTCCTCCATTGCAACATACTGGAGCTTCACTACTCCTCTCTGCACCATATCCCTGATATAGTGATACTTAATCTTGATGTGCTTCGACTTGTCATGGAACACTGGATTCTCTGAAAACTTCATGCAACTCTAGTTGTCACAGTGTATACAAGTAGCATCAATTTGGGGATCAAATAAATTATACAATAGCTTCCTCAGCCATACTACCTCACAACTAACTGAACAAGCTACGACATACTCTTCTTTAGCTATACTCAGTGCCACACAGGATTGATTCCTGCTAAACCAAGAGATCACACCTAATACCATACTGAACCAACACCCTGAAGTGCTCTTCCTATCGATGGCACTACCTGCCCAATCTGAATCAACATAACCCTCCAGGATAATATTTTGATTCACATCATACTTGAGCCCATAATCAACTGTACCCCTCAAGTACCTCAGAATATGCTTTGCAACAATTAAGTGAACATTTCTTGGATCTGTCAAGAACTAACTCAAGGTGTTCACAACAAAGCAAATGTCTGGTCTCTTGGTTGTCAGGTACATCAATGACCCAATATTCTGATGATACATCATAGCATCAACTGATTTTGAAGAAGAATCATTCAATACCTTCAGGTTCGATGCCATAGGTGGGGCCATAGTCTTGCAGTCCATCATCCCAAACCTTTTCAAGATATCTACTGCATACTTCCCTTGTCCAAGGAAGATTCCATCCGCACTCTTCCACACCTCCATACCTAGAGAGTAATGCATCATACCCAAGTCCTTCATATTGAACTTAGCAGCAATATTTCTCTTTGTATCAGTAATCAACCCATCCATACCTGTCACAAACAGATCATCTACATATAGTAGAAGCATCACTGGGTTGCCATCTTCAACCTTGTAGTAAAGGTTGGAATCTGTTTTACTCTTGGTAAATCCCAAACTGGATAGAAAGATATTAATTCTGCCGTACCATGTCCTCGGTTCCTATTTCAAACCATACAGGGATTTCTTCAATCTACATACATGAGACTCCCTTTCATGTGTCTCAAAACCGAGTGGTTGTTCTACATACACTTCCTCTTCCACTACACCATTCAAGAAAGTAGTCTTGACATCCATCTGGTGTATCTTCCATTTCATCACTGCAGTCAGAGCAAGTACTGATCTGATGGAAGTGTATCTGGATACAGGTGAAAAGGTCTCTTCATAGTCTATTCCCTCTTTCTGAGAGAAACCTCAAGCTACAAATCTTTCCTTATACTTTTCAATGCTACCGCCTGCAGCATGTTTGATCTTGTAGATCCATTTGGAAGTTACAACTGACTTCCCATCTGGTCTTGGGACAACATCCCAAACATCATTCTTCATGATCGATTGGTACTCTTCCATCATTGCATCCTTCCATTCTTTCCATTCTTCCACTTCTTCATAACTGGAAGGTTCTTTATCAATGAAATCACATAGTAAAGCTACATACCCGGAACAGAATCTGGTCCTCTTTCTTTCTCTGTGATTCTCTTCTCGAGCCCCATATCTTTCTGCACCTTGGATAAGTTCTCATATCCAAGAAGGTTTCCTCTTATGAGGGTTCTTCTCCAGAGGTGGATCTATAGGTCTTTCTGGTTCTTCAAATTCTCGATCTTCTTCTCGAGTTTCTTCATTCATGGTTGTATCATGAATTCTGGGTGCTTCTGCTTCCTCAGGTTCTTCACTAGGTCTCTTTTTGGATTTGTTGTAAGCTGTGTCTTCATCAAATGTCACATCCCTGCTGATGTCAATCTTCTTATATCCTCAGAAATATATTCTGTAAGCCTTCAAGCTTTCAGAGTATCCCCCAAATATACCCTTCTTCCCTGAAGGATCTAATTTAGTCCTCTTCTCTTTTCGAATGTGGATGTACATAGGACTGCCAAATATTTTGAGATGGCTGACTTCTGGTTTCTTTTCGGAGAAGACTTCTTTAGGAGTCTTGTTCTTGAGTACTCTATGTGGAGTATGGTTTTGTAGATACACCGTTGTTCTAGTAGCTTCCACCCAAAGATGCATAGGAAGGTCTTTATCATGAAGCATTGCTTTTGCATCCTCCATGATAGTTATGTTCTTCTGTTCCACAACCCCATTCTGTTATGGATTATAAGGAGTGGACAACTCCCTCTTAATCCCTTATTCTTTGCATAGCTCTTTTAATTCATTTGAAGTGAATCCTCCACCATTATCTGATCGAATGGTCTTGATCTTCTTTTTAGTATGGTTTTCGATCAAGGCTTTGAATTCTTTGAACTTACTGAATACTTCATCTTTGTTCTTCATGAAGTAAACCCATGTCTTCCTAGAAAAATCATCAATAAAAGAAACATAATATGCATACCTGCTTAGATAGTTTGATGACATAGGACCACATATATCAGAGTGGATGATTTCCAAGATTCCTTTTGCTTTTCTTTCACTGCTTGGAAATGTCTTCTTTGTATCCTTTCCTTTCACACATCCTTTGTAGACCCCATCATGTTTTGCTTGGATTTCTAGCAGACCTTTGACAACTTTGCTTGCAATAGGTAGTGCTCTGCAATGCACATGTGCAACCCTTCTATTCCAAAGTTCACTTGGCTCTACTGTGTCATGTACCAAGGCTTATTCTGGATGGCCCTTTAATTTGTATAATCCTCCTTCTTGTTCTCCAATCACTGCTGCATCATCGATAGTCTTTCCTTTTGGCCACATGATGACTTGACCATCTATGAATGCAACCCACATTCCTTTTGCATCTAATGCTGATATGGAGAGAAGGTTCTTCTTGAGTCCTGTCATAAACAATACTTATTTCATTGTTAGAGATTTTCTAGAGTCTAACTTGTATGAAGACTCCCCACTACCTTTTATTGGATATTGGTAGTCATATCCTAGATTTACCTTGTGAGGTGATTCATGTTCTGACAGTCTCACAAAGGGTTCCTTGAATCTAGTCATATGTTTGGAAGTCCCACTATCTATAAGCCAACCATCACTACCATAAGTAATGTTACCTATGAGAGCTGATATCAGAACATATTCATCCTCGCTTGAAGAATCTTCACTTTCATATCTGGATCTCTTCCTTGATGGTTAATCATCCTTTGCAGCATGAGCATGATGTCTTCTTTTGTTGCTCTTCTTTACTATCTTCTGTTTGTTAGGACAATTCCTTGCATAGTGTCCTGCTTCATCACAAGTATAGAATATGATCCTAGATACATCTCTTCTAGTATTATCTTTGTGAGAGTGCTTACCTCTAGAACTATCAGGGCGTATTTTGCTTGACTTGGAGTGAGACTTGGAGTGTACCATAAAATCTTGGTCTTCACTTCCCATCTTCTCTTCTCAAGCTGCTATCCGAGCTTCTTTTTGAGAGCATTCTTCCCATAGTCTGTTGAACTTGACTGACTTATTCCTAGCACAGATTCCTTGGATGAAAGAATCCCATGACCTAGGAAGGCCATTCAATGTAGTCATTACAATCTCTACATTTTCCACTTCTTCATCAACTGCTTCTAGTTTCTCTTTGATCTAAGAAACTCTTGTGAAGTAAGACTGGATTGTTTCTGCATTCTGAATCTTCACATTCTTCAGTTGGTTTCTCAGGGTCATCTTCCGATTTATGTTCTTCCCTTCAAACAATTTGGTTAGGGAATCAAACACAGATTTAGGTGTCTTGAGAGAGGACACCTATGGGATAAGGTGATCCTTAATAGAATCATAAATGACCCTCTTTTCCATAACCATCTTCTTCTTATGTAAGGCCTTTGCCTCATCTCCCTCTGGAACTAGAACCTCCTCATGGATGTAGGAGTCTAATTCATTTTCTTCAAGGACTAGGGAGATCCTATACTTCCAGGATCAGAATTTATCATCTCCCTCAAGCTTTTCATCAAGCTTGGTATGATGAGACATCTTAACTGAGAACCTCAAATGGAAATACAAAATATTTTAGATCTTACAAGGTTCAAGATGTTGCATCTGGAACTTGAGATGGAATCTTGTAGAGCTGGTTCAGGACCAAATTAGGGTTTTGATTTTCTGGAGTTCTGTCCACACAAATGCCTTGAAATTTGTCCATAACTTCAATTTTGGGGAGGATATCAATACAGGCTTGGGCTCACTGAAAAATTCCTCTTCTATGAAAATCCCTAATTTCTGATAGCAGTGACAGTTCCAAAACTGAAAAACCTCATAATTGGATTCTGCATCGATAGAAAGATGTACCCTAAGTAGAATATTTGTTCCACCTCAGTTTTGCTAAAAATATATGGAGGAAGATCCACAAACTAGGAATCCCCAGTTCCCGTAGTTGCATGGTGTCTTCTTCTCACTTAAGCTGTGATACCATGTTAGTTTTTCAACATTAAGCTAGCATTATGTTAGGATCTTTACTTACAGAATAACAAGTACAACAATCAAACAAAAGAGACACTGAACATGTTGTTTTTCATCAGGGAAACCATAAATGGAGAAAACCCCACAACTTACTCAGAGATAGAGTCAATAGAAGATGTAAAACCCCAAAACAGTAAGATGCACTCCCGACAGCAATAATATTCTTCTTGTCTAGCCCCGGTGTCTTTTCCTTCCTCAACTATGCGCTACACTTCAGTGTGTGAGTGATGTTTACTAAATAGAGACCCCAGCTCTCTATTTATACTAATCTCGACATGACTAAAACCCTACTAGGGCTGACCTCTACTAGGAGAGTCTAATAACCCCAGTGCCCCCGAACTGTGGGGACTTCATTAGAGGAATTTTGGGGTCTAAAATGGGCCTCCTAAGGAAAATAATAAAATAATAGTTAAAATAATAAAATAATAGTTAAAATAATAAAATAATATTGATTAATTTTTGAGGAAGAAAGAAAAAAACTACTTTTTGTGTTCGTATTTTCAACATATCTGTTAGCTCTCCAAGAAACTACTCAGTGGTTATGGCTGAGTATGCTTGGTAACTTAAGAATTCATTTACTTTCAATAAATGGACCGAGAGGAATACAAGAATGGCACAAATACAGACTGCTAACCCAA
Organism: Pseudotsuga menziesii; assembly: GCA_001517045.1. NCBI lineage: Eukaryota > Viridiplantae > Streptophyta > Pinopsida > Pinales > Pinaceae > Pseudotsuga > Pseudotsuga menziesii. The sequence goes on along the minus strand of LPNX010407056.1, from coordinate 92,262 downwards.
ATAGTTTAATAAGCCAGTGCTCTAGAAACTGTACATCAGATGATCAATAATAAAACAGACATATAGAATAATGCTCATTCAACCAAATACATCAAATCTGCAGGGTTTATAAAACCAAGTACATACATTATGCATGGCTATACTAAGCATCAAGAAGTTCCTCCATCAAATAGTGAGCATAAACTAAACAATCCAACAGAGTGCAGAATAACAATGGGTAACAAAATCTGAGTACAACAACAGAGAAAACTGTGATTTTTTATTTGACTAGCAAGCAGACACAGGCCCAAGTCTCTCAACTCGATCCCTTTCAAAATTTTGGTTTTCAGGCTTTATAGCCTTTACACAGTAGTCTTCAAATCCTAAAAGCGTGGATCTGGTTTAATTAACTAAAGCTAACTGAACAACAACATTTAAAAGACTTGAACTAATCTCTGAAATCAAGGAGATAACATTAAGTAAATCCTCTTCGATTTGTGCCAAGTGCTTGATGCAGAGGAGCTGGCCTTCGAAGGCTCAGTGTGCTGGGCTGGCGCATAACCATTGAAATCATAGATGTGACTGTCGACTTTCAGTGGCATACTTTGAAATAAAGTTGAACTTATTAACGATGCCCTACTGACCGAAAATATCGCCAAAAGATCTTCAGATATGGATAACATATCCCATAATATATCTCTTACGCTGGTCTTATGCCAATTCCATGAACAAAAATTGATATTGGGGGCAAAAACATAGTAATCTGTCAAAACCAGCTTTTGGCAATTTACTGCATTGTCGATTTCATACCTTAACTGCCGGAAGTCGGTTCTTTTGGCAGCTAATGAGCTCGGTGGGCTCCCCTAAGCTGCCAAATACTGTAACCGTTTCAAATCTTTAAACCCCATCGATGCTAATCGCCAATAGTCAGTGCTTTTGGCAGCTAATGAGCTCAGTGGGGCTCGCCTAAGCTGCCAAAAGCTTAAACCTGTCAAAAATTCAAAAGAAACAAAATGATGTTGTCCCACACAGGCTGATGCTCAATTGTCAAGGTTTTTTTGCAACTGGCCCCTTCCTTCGTATAGCTCATT
>LPNX010407056.1:1021-90159 GCA_001517045.1 Pseudotsuga menziesii | reverse complement strand
GAGACTGAGTACGGACACGTGCTCTCCTTTTTTAATTTTTTAATAATGAGACGCCCTTTTGACAGCTAATCATAACTTAGCTTAATCCTTCTAGTCGCCAATACTGGGCTCTTTTGGCAGCTAGTGTGAACTTGATCCTTAGTTCGATTCTCCCGGCTACCATAACTGAGGTCTTTTGGTAGTGAACCTAGTCTCTACAAAACAGAGTTAACTACCACAAGCTGTTTTTTCAAAATTTTGAAATTAAGACTCAATAAATTTGATTTTTTGACTTAGTAATGAGAGAATAAAAGATTTTTTGACTCAAACCTATTACCTAAAATAAAAGAAAACAGACTGGTTATTTTAGGAGATAACAATATCTCTCTGTGTTTTTACTCAAATTTCGATCGGGAGAACTCATTGGATGTGGAATCAAATTCCGCATCGAACGAGTACCCACACTGCATACTTTTGACGGACCTCGCTACCCCAAAAACAAGAAATACCTAAAAAAACGTGATGATGACATCATCATCACATTTTTTTAGGTATTTCTTGTTTTTGGGGTAGAGGGGTCCATCAAAAGTATGCAGTGTGGGTACTCGTTAGATGTGGAATCAAGTTCCACATCCAACGAGCTCTCCCGATCGAAATTTGAGTAAAAACACAATGAGATATGTCGAAAATACGAACAAAAAAAGTAGTTTTTTTTAATGACAAATATGTCAATTCGACCATTATGGTTGACTTATTTTATTGAAATTCTATTGGTTCTTGAATTCCAACTCACAAAAGCTTATTTTGGCACGTTTCCTTATAAGGCCCATTTTAGACCCCAAATTTCCTCTAATGTAACCCTTACACAATCGGAGGGTTACCCACTATGACTTGAGATGACTTGTTTACATTATTCATTCTCCCAATCGGAACATCGAGGCATGACAACATGACTCAATTACATAATATATACATCTTGGAATAAACATCGGGTTACAATACATAAGATACATAGATGAATACATTCCGAAGTTACAAATACATCAACACCCTAAGGTTGGGCTGCAAGTATTTGGAAGTTAGGGTCTATAGTCTATAAGTACTAGGTCATGGAAATGTTTTCCAATCCCATACACAAATAATAATGAGATCCCCTGCCCTCTCTTATCTCTTTATTTTATAGATATTCTTTGGAAAATGGGTAGTTGGTTATCTTCAGTTACATCAATATTTTAATACTTTCTTGAAAATAACTCTTACTTTGATTTATATATAATATATATTATTTTTTGATAACTACGAATTTTTTATTAGTTCCTACTTGAGTTTTGAAAATTATTATTATTTATATATTTAGTTTAGATAATAATATTTATATAGACTTTTACTTAGTAACTTTTGTTATCTTTTATTTATTTATTTCTTCAAAATAGCTTTATATATATATACATACATACATACTTATTCAATTTATTCATATTTTATTATCCATGTATTAAATAGCATAATTGTTTATTCGATGCTTCCTTATTTTATGTTAATTCTTTAAGAAGGCCTCATGTGGGGTTTGGTCGGTCAACTCGGATAGGTATCCCTAGATTTCCTTGCATGTTGAATTACCTCGTATATGCAGCAGTATCTTGCAATCCTTGATGAGAAATATATTATGATTTCCGTTAAAAATCTTGAATAAGTATGATGAAGGTTGGTGCTATTCAGAGACGTTCCAACTCAACACCCTTAATTAAAATAAACCCTAGCTCTATTGAGAGCATATGTTAAACAATATCAAACATGCATTACACTAGTGCAATTCTAGAGCCTTTTTCTCTACACTAGTACTAGGATGCATTTGTACAATAGAGCTAGGGATACAATGGCCAAAGATCTCACACTCAGAGCTTATGTTCATCATCATGTTGGAGTGTTCAATGGTTTTTTCCCAAAAAAATTATTCTTCTCTTGTTGGGCTTACCTATAAGCTCCAAAGCTTACGCTCAACAGATAAACTCATAACCTATGTGCTCAAGGGATTATTCCCAACACTTATATCCTTTACTTGCTAAGGTTACCTATGTGATCCAGAGCTTACACTTTACACATATCCTCATAACCCATGTGTTCCAGGGATTATACCCAACACATCATTGAAACCAATCATGTATATGAGTCTTCTGCACAATACATCACAAAAATATCGTTTCAATATCTTAGGGATTATGCCCAATCATATAATGAATAAATAAAGTACATCAGGGCCTATTCCCATTACATAAGAATAGTCCTTGTCCAATAGGTCCAATCCAAATATATAATCATATAACAAACAATAAAACATGTGCATTGGGAATGATGCCCAGTATATCGATATAACCAACATAAATCATGTGTAGTGGGGAATACGCCCAATATATGCATATAAGTATAACATAAAGGTAAATCATGTGCAGTGGGGATTGTGCCCAATATAATCAAGGTCAAAATTTTTGAATATTACATCCCTCCCCCCTTATAACAACACCATCCCAGTGTTTTAGGGACTAGAAATGAAATCATGAAACAATGTTGGGTAAACCTCTTTCATGCTGGTTTCATTCTCCCATGTGGCCTCATCGGGCCCAAAGTGCTTCCATTACACTTTTATCTAGACAATAGACCCGATTAAGATGATAGAGAAGACCTTGAAAAAAATTAATGAGTATATCCTTTGTTTGTTATTCATTGTTCCATGGACATATGAGATTAAAGCCAAGGTTGATGTTTTGGTAAAGAGATCACATTCCTTGTAACTAAGTTGTGGAATATTGAATCATAATATAAATTCACTAAGTACTTTATAATTTTTACTTGTATATGATGGTGAACTTAAAAAATATGGTTTGTATTTACAGGATTTTCTACGACCACACACTAGCGGTAAAGGCAGTGTTTACCTCGATGATGCTTGTGGAGAGTCACCACATGAGAAAATGACTCCACATACATATCATGTGCCATTGTTGCCAACCGAGCAGACAACAACATGTTCTGTGACACCCCTGATGCCAGCTATGAGTGCATGAGCTAGTGACTAGCGCATACTAGATCATGAAAACGAAGGGGTCAATGTAGATCATGCTAGTATTGATATTGTTGAAGAAACATTTCTATGATATTCCAGTATCACTAGGATGGGTGCAATACAAATAACATTCTTGTTGGAAAAACAGGTCATTACAATAAAGATAGAGAAGATTTTATGTAATTATTATGCATTGTTCATGTTAGTTTTTATAATTTGATTGTAATATTTCGATAAAACATTGTCTTTCAACTAATGATGGCATGACCATTTTGCAGGAAATGACATTATTTATAAACATATAAATGATCTGTCCTTGGAGATATTTGGGCCCACCATCCACACAAGGTGGGATAAACGGATTAAAATTTTGAAATATGAGCTCATTAATCAATTTGTTGGCTTTTTGAGAATGAGACCTTTAATAGAGCCACAGTCCCAAAGAATTCTGGACAACAAATGAAGCTTGTTTGGGACCAATATAGGGTTCACCTAGAAAGGAACCCTAGGTATGAGCTCCCTCTGATGATTCCATCTAGAGAATGGAAAACCGTAGTGGAAGATGGAAATGAGAGGGCTCTTAGAAAACAGGGAAAGCTATAACTGGGCATAGGGAGGTATGCAATACCTTCTACAGTGTAATTCTAAAGCTTATTATTATTAATTTGTATATATAATTTGGAACATCTAAAATTTTTCAACACTTTCATAGGATGTTTAATGCATTAAAGGCCAAAAGGAAAGACAAGAAAAAAATGGTCAGCACAAGATTGGGACTGGTGGTTATTCAAATTTGGTGGCACGAATTGTAAGTATCAAAAAACCAATAATGCATCCAAATAATAAATTGAGTATTATTTTAATTTTATTTCATCGAAAAAGGTAAATTCATGACATTATGCAAATATGCAGTCTAACCGATTCAAGGAAGTTCCCACTAAGGAAGACTGGAATCTTTCCTTTAGGCACGACTTTGGAGCTGTTGTTGAACATTGAAAAATATTTTCTTGGAAAACATAGTATTATGGTGATCCATCTTGTACACAAGTATATAAAATCTATATAGTTTAATGAATACTTATTTCTTGTGCAATCTATTTGTTATAAAAAAATCCATAAAATATTGAATCTGTTTTGAGCAGGAAAGTAACAATCCAATCAATGTCGAGGATGGATAAAAACCAATAAAAGATCATGCTTTGAATCTTGGTAATGAATTTATTCATATGATACAATTTTAAATAATGCATTGAAGATGGTGAACATTAATTGTAATTTTCCATGTTTCAATAGGAGAGCATCTAGAGGGTCACATTGTACAGGTTGAGCCTAGAGTACATGAATATGAATTACATCATGTGGCCAAATCAGGTAAAAAAAACACCTTCGTAATGTTTTTTTTAATTAAATATTTTTCATTATAATACTAGAATATATAAATGTAACATTTTCAAATTATTGCATCAAATCCGGACCCTTGCTGCAAAATGCATGACAAGTTTTTGAACCACCAAGAACCGAGCAACAAGTTCCACACAATGATTTTCTTCTTGATTTTGTAAAGACAAAAAAATAGAAAGAAGCGACTGAAAAGATACTCTAAAATTATTTTCGGTAATATAGTGTCATGCATATTTTTTCCCTACTGAATAAATGAATGGTTTAATGAATGCTATATTTTATTGAGTGAATGTTAAATCTTTATTTATGATGAAATCTACATTTTTGCACATAAAACAAAATTCAAGTACATTCATTGGGTATGGGGAATTGAGAGTGATGTGAGGGGGGTGGAGGGGCCATAAGAGCTTCCATCTTCATGTGGTTGGTCCTATTCAGTAGAGAATATTAAATTATTATCAAAACAAAGAGGATCTCAATGAATGGCTACATTGGTTTCTTTCTACAACCCACTCATGTGTCATCTAAATTTTGACAATTTTCTGGGTACATTCCTGGATAATTCATTGAGTGAAAACCTTACTATAATTGTTGCAACATGTACAATGCTAGAATGTAATCTTTGCATTTCTTATTTATAATGGAACTAGGATGAACAAAAATTATTACATATGTAATATTTATCAAAAATATACTAATAATATTTGTAATATGATTAGTTGTGAGGGACTCTACATGAGGTCTTTCCATCAAAATCAAGAATCTGGGTAGGATTGCAACTATAAATCTCTAGGTTTAAAAAAATCGCAAGGGTAAGTTCAATATGTCGGCACTTCTTGTAATTGGGATGCTAGTTTTTTATCTTTTCCATTTCTTGTTATTATCTTGATTTCCCATGATTACTCATATTTGGTGTAGGATCTACAAAACTTATACTGCCTAAGTTTTAAGCATAAGAATCATTAATACAACTTGATAAAATGGTATGCTATTTAAAGTAACACGTTGTATTATGTACATGAGTATATTCATGTCAAAATATATAACATATGCTTGACATGGTGTGTGGCAGGTCCCATATATAGCTTCATCCTTGGGGGGTTTCAAGCTTAGAACAAATGGTCATAGAGACCTATTTGACTAGGTCATTATACAACTTACAAAACTTAATGATCAACGTGATGTTGTACAACTTTTGAAACTCACATCCCTTTCTCTATAGGTATGAAATATTGTACTGGTTGTCCATGTTTTTAAGTAATCATTGTATTTGGAAAATTTCATTGAAAATGTTATGGATATTAGGACAATCCATACAAGTGATTTTATTATCTATAATTGTTAAATTAGAACTCATACTACCATGTGAATATCTCTTATCTCCATGTGCATTTCTCCTTCTTACTTGAGTCTCTACCATGTGCATATCCGTTATGCATCCAAACCATTGAAACTAAATATGCCACTATTCTCCATCCTGAAAAGTAACCAAAATGATATGTGGTCCTATTGTAAACATTCAGTCACCATCTAATTTACCACCATGTTGAAATTGACACTGCTAAAATATATAAGAATATAGGCTCTATTCTTTATTTGATATCTATGAATAACATGTATCGTAGACATGCTACTATATGATCATCTCACATGAAATGCATATCCTATATATATTTTATGCTAATGAATGCATAACAGAATAATTTCCATTTTGGATTCCATGTTCCCCATATTCAAGACACTTGATGACTGCATAACAAAATAACACAATGTTGCTTACAGACAATTTAGTCTTTTAGAAAAAGTTGACTTCTACAGATAGTCCAATGGATTATTGTGTAAGGATGTGTTGTAGTCATCAATTAGTGAGAAGAAAATGTGCACTATAGTACAAAAAATGAAAAATTTTCTAAAGGAAAAAAGGGTAGCCACAAAGGCCAATCCTATCAAGCTATTAGAAAGTAAAATTGTTGCACTGGGGTTTAATATAGATGATACCACACATGCAAAATCTCTCATATCGTAGAAATATAATGAGACTATTGTGCTTATGAATAAGATACATGCCACTGAAATAGAGAAGTTACCCAAACTCTAGAGATCGTAAAAGTGCAAGATGATCAACACATCAAGACAAAATAAATAAAAATATGTTATACTATAAAGCACAAATGGAATAGTTTAATAAAAATGTGGATGATCAAGATTTAAGTATATTATAAATGAAGTTATAAAATACACTCATATGTGCTCAAAAAAATTCTCAACTAACATCCACATGAACTCAAGAAATCCCTCAGTTAATAGATCAGACAGAGGAGGCTCCATTAGACCAAGCAACTGGAAATATGCAGGAACATGCGCCACATGAATAGCTAATGGGGAAAGGAAATACGATTATTTAGATGGATGTTGATATAAAAAAAATTATAATAATCATAAAATTTCCATACTCCATTAAGTACAACCTACTTAGGTAAGGGAATCAATTGGACATAAGCCTTAGTTGAGGTAAATGATATTAACAAAATGTAAAGGGGTCATAAGAGAGAGGAAAGGTGATAAGCAATTAGAAAAATTAGAAAGCTAGTAATGATGTCTCCCTGGTATATAGTGAAAACTCATAGAATAAATAAAGGATGGCATATTATTAAAAGGTTCTCTTAATTTAATTTTGGGGATCTGACATATGTATATAGGAATTCAAATTTTTAGATAGAGTTTTGGATGCGTATTAACTCTATATTATCCTTGTAAATTTTCCTTTGTAATATTAATTTCACACATATTCTTTATTCATGTAAATTTTCTTGAGATATATCAAAAGATCCAAAAAAAAATATTTTCATCATGTTTTCAACATTAGTATGAATATATGCTAAGTATCATGTTTGGGATAGATATTTCATTTTATGAAGTCTTTCCTAACATTGATGTTCATTTGTTAAATAGTATTTTATGGTTACTGTTTCTATCCAAATATATGACTGTCCAATATTCCAGTTTTCTTCACTAATCAAGAATGATTTGGATAAAGTTAAACTAATGAATTATTTTTAATATTAGTGCATTTTATTCCACTCTAAATTTTTAAGAACTATATAAATGGAACCTTGAACACTTCTTTTGTGTTTCCACTTTATCAATTCACCCTCATCTACATTTAATTTTTGAATATGAACCTTGAAATTCGTCTAGAGTGAAATCCCTAACTTCTAGTTTATCCATCATCCCCATATCTGCATTTGTTTATAGATTAACAATAAATATCATCATACAAGAAATATTAAGCTCTAAATAGTTAATGATTGAGACTTTCCATGCCTTAGAATATTCCAAATTTATCCTTGGTACATCTTAGGGCATAATATATGTTTTGAAACAACAATGGTTGGAAGCATACCACTACTATTTTTTGTAGCTTCATATCCTTGATTCTCATATTTTAATTTAGGAGGCTATGGAATTAACCACAACAAATTTAATCTCAATACTTTTATAACTATCTTATTGTACCAATTCTTTGTTTTTTTTGCCTCCTTCCTTCATTTATGTAAAAGATCTGCATTCACTTTCAAGAAAGTATGGTGAACTAAAGTTATCCATATGCATAGAATTTGTCGTAGAGATCATATTCAATAACAATTGAATATACCGCTCCAATATACAGAGTTTCTATACTATCATCTTCATGAGAAACAAGCAATGACATCTCACTAAGATAACAACCTAGGAATAAGTGTAATATTTGTTATAATCACTCAGATCACTAAGTTACCAATAATACACATATAGAATCATATAATCATAACAAAGACAAGAGACAAGACTATTAGATTTTTATTATTTAAGCAATATGATCTAGGATCTTATGTGAGAGAGTAACATGCACAACAAAAATCACAAGAGAAAATAGACACAAGAGCTTTTCCTTGGGGAAACCATAAGGGAGAAAACCCTGCAACTTCCTCGGAGATAGAATGAGCCATAGTTTTCTATTTTGTCATGGTAATATATAAAACTATAGTTTTTAATTGTGGAAGTGAAAAGTTCCGTTCACTTGTGAATGACATTTCTAGAAAATAGTTTGTAATTGTATATATATGATTAGTTGTTCGTGGAACAAGACTAGAGAAGAAAATCCATGTGATACAATACACATACAATTGATTCCACTAGTTACTTTAGTGTAAATCAAATTTTGTTTCACTCCTCCATACCTTGAGTTGTTTCAACAAGCTATTTCTTGATTCTTCTTGTCCTCATTGCTTAAAAAAAAACTCTAAAAAATACAAATATCCTTTTTGTATATGATGTTGCAAGGTGCTATCTAAAAGGTAGATCATTTGTATTATATAATGCAGAAGATTGGTGGTTCGATTCCACCCTGCCCTATCATAAATAGTTACATTCTATCACTATTACATAGAGGGGGCTATTAAGACAATATTTTCGTAAATAGTCTCAACTTGAGACAAAAAAAAAAAAATTGTATTGTCCTTAAGAAGGTGTCTTAAAATATTTTCTTAAATTATTGTCTTAAACTATTGTCTTAAATTTAAGACAATACTTTAAGACACCCGCTTAAAGACACTACTTAAGACAATCAGGCAAACATTTTTTTATCTGAAGTTGAGACAATTTACAAAAATATCGTCTCAAATATTGTCTTAATAACCCCCTCTATGTATTACTGAGTGTTCCTAATGGTATGTGTGTTTGGGAGAATGCAACATATTTGTTGGGTTCCAAGAGGGAAAGATATCCTTGATTTCGAGAAGTTCATCCATGAGGAGAAATGGTTTGATTTCCTAAATGGAAAATCATATGGTGGATGGAATCAATACTCTCCTTCTTGGTGGTTTGGGATAATGACGAATTCATATTCTTAATTCTATTGTTATGTGGTCATTTTTAGTTTAGTTTCTTTTTATTTGGTCATATATTTTATCCCATGAACAAATTGGTCATTTTTCTTGGTAAATTTTATTTGGCTCTCTTAAATTTGGTCATTTATCCCTTGAAAAAATTGTGGTGACAAAATGTTTTGGTCACTTGGTCATTTATCTCTCATTTTGTACTAGTGATGGCTTCAACCTAAAATTGAATACTTGGTCCCTTAGATTGGAGCATACAATTAGTGATTTAGTTTAAAGTGTGATTGTTTCGCTCAACTACACCAGTTTGTTCTTGTGTATATAGAACAATTTATTTTTTTTGGATTCCCTCTCAAGTACATAAAGTAGTGAACTTGTTGTTAACACATTCTCCCCCATTATGAGTTATTAACTAAAGAATATGATGACCATATTGTTTCTCAACAAGGGACATATAAGCCAAGAACATTTATCTCTTAATACAAAGTCTATATGGATTAATAATCAATGAAAGTTAAGAAATATTTGAAACCATAAAAGGAAGCGAAAGGAACAGGACCACACAAGTAACTATGCACAAGATGCAAGGGGTTTGAGTCATTTCAAGAGGAAGATTTGTCAAAAGTGTTTCGACGATATTCTTCCAGTACACTACTAGAACACACACCATCCTTGTAAGAAACCATTAGAATATATGCCACCATATTTGTTTTACAACCTGTAGCCATGGGAAATATTTCAAGTGACCAAATCGCTCATGCAAAAAATTTCTCAAGTTTTCACTATGGGAAACTAAAACTAATGAAAATTTGATGACCTAAAGTTTTTGAAATTATACAACCCCGTAAAATCATTAATAGTTATAGTATCTAGGACATGCTTAGGATATTTGAGATCATTGATTACAAATTGGTGAGGTGTAAACACTACATACTAAACTTCACTAGAGTGAGTTATTTCATAGACTAGAAACAAATTGCATGAAGTTTTTGGAACATGCAATACATCAATTAAAAATATATCATCTACCTGAACTATTCCTGATGCTACAACACTAAGAGGTCTATCATCGCCCCAAAAAAAATTTGGTGTTTTATTCATTCATAGTAGAAAATATGGATTTATCCATAGTGATATAATAAGATGTTCCAAAATTAATGAGCCACTCATTTGGAGAAGAGGAAGACAATTCGTTGAAAGAAAAAAAAGAGCATGTCCATGAGTTGCAGAGTTACAATATGAAGGAAGTTTGATGTTGTGGTTCTTCATTACTACTTCTAAGGGTGCCATTTTCCTGAAACACTTAAATTTCACATGACCATATTTCCTACAAATATTTCAATGGAACTCATTCTTTCTACCTTTGAATCTGTTTCCTTTGACATGTTTGGAAGGATGAGATGGTTGGAAGGGTTTCTGAACCTCATTTATCATATTATTGTGAGGATATTGCTTCTTGGGATTTTTTTTCTTATCCTTCTATTCTTCCCCTAATACTTTTCATGAAGATGTGTTGTCATTGCTAATTATTCCAAGATGTATGACCATATTTTTCTCTCCAATCAACAAATCACAAAAATATTCAAGAGTGTTATGTATACACAATAGAAATTGAGCCCAAAATCCGATGGCTTCCATGTCTGAAATTCGACAATTCCTTGTTGGTTATTCGACATATGCATTTTATTTTCCATCGGTGGAATAACATCGGATATTCGACATCCTTTTAATACCTGTTGAAGATCCAACTACACCATCACCGAATGTCACCCAGTCTTGCTGAAAAAAATATGATTATGTCGTCAAAATTCTTACACCACATGCGTCAAAGACTCTACATTCTACTATCAAAAATTTGAAAGAGCATTGCCGAATGTCACTTAGATTTGCTGCAAAAAACTTGCATATACAGTCAAATTTTTGACACTTCGTCGTAGGTTTTGCGATGGATTTCGCATCAAAAGTCCGACCCAAGGCCGTAGGTTTTGCGACGGCTATCCGACAGGATCGGCTATCGGAGCCATGGCAGTCTTGTTGAACCTCTTTGGGAGGATGTCGAAGATGCGACAAGCATGTGTTGGCTTAGAGATGACAAATAGTGTTGGATATTCAACAACCTTATCGGACATCCTCCAATGGCCGTCAAAAATGAGATGGGAAGTTGTGTAATTAACAAAAAAAAATTGAAAGGTTTCCACTCATGAGTTAATTTACCCTTTTATTTCAAATCTAGAAGTGTCATTTATGAAGGGTACCACCTTAGAGTTAGCGAGCAATAAATTTAAAGTGGAAGGATACAATTTATTAGAAAAATTGGATGATGCTTTGTACTTTGACTTATATTTTTTTTATCATTTAATTAAATTTGTATACACTTTTCATCTTAACTCATCCTTTCATTTCCAAAAACCATACATAGTAAATTTCAATACACAAACATACACTATATATTTGATATAACACACAAGGACTACATACAACAAGAATAGAAATAAACATATCAAAAAAATTACAAAATGTAATTTCCACTATGAAACATACAATACCTTATCACCTTCAACACAATAGACTTTGATAAATCCATCAAAAAATGAAGATTTTGGGTGAACATTCACATGCTTATAAGGGAAATTCTCCTTGGTGTAATAACATGTCAAAAGAAAAAAACAATAGATTATCTAGGCTATCAGGATTCAACAAATTATGATAGCGTAATACAAAAAATGTTAGATTAACTCACCCTGTAGAAAATATGAGCAATATTACATGCACCCTAGAGTAATTAGTGCACAAAAATAAATATATCAAGTAAGATAAAACATAAGGAATCCTACCATAAGATCCTGGAAACTGCATCAATTTTCTTTTATCTAGACATCTCCATGTCTAGTGTATGGAGTTAATGTTTTACTATACCTTGTGATTCAACTCACACTCAACATTGGAGCATATACCCTTCAGGAACTTAGTGTATATATCTACCTTTTCTCAATCATGAATGTAAGGACATTTACCTCCCTCCTTATTGCATTTGCCAAATCTTGTAAAAGATTGGAAATACTGTTAATTTTAAGCAAACGACATCTGGTATTCTGTAAACTCCATCTAACTTTCTCACTAGCTAGGGAACGACTTATTGTCTTTGGACCCCTAACAAGTTGGTTTCCATTTTGAACTTTTAAATATTTGTTCAAATCCAATGCAGAGAACTTATTATTCAAGTCCAAAATACAGTAGTAGCTTCATGATTTAAGCCCTAACATTATATAAACAAACCCTCAAATGTGTTCTAATTGCAAGCAAAAAAATTCACTCTAGCTTGAAAAACAAAAATAGATCCATTTTAGATCACTGTGTATTATACAACTCCAAATGGGAACAAGAGCAAGTCCACTTATTGATTTCCACCAATGGATACTCACGAACATTGCAAAACATAATGTTTATTTTGCTTCAAAAATACAGTTTTGCAAATTATCTTTAGGATTAGTTTATGATAATCAAAACCTCATCTAAAACCAATGGATCACATGACAACTTAAATTAGGTTTAAAATTAATTTGAAACCTATTAACAACCTCTTCTCATGTTATTATGTAATCAAGATATTTGATTTGTTTACTTACAATTCAAGAAAGTACAATGCAAATTTAGGAATCAAAGTATAGAAAAAACATAAGCTAAAAATACTAAATAGTCATATGCAACTTCTATTCAAATGCACATTTCTAACATAAATGCATTTCTTCTACATATCTCCAACAATGATGAATTCCCAACAACCTATTTTAAAACTAACTGAGATTATAAACATCAAACCATAGATGATAGACAAGACATCAATACTGCAGGGTGAATGAGAGAACAAATAGCATTTGTTTATTTGGGATTAAACCAAACCTCATATGGAGTAAGTTTGAATGTTTTATTTCCAATTGAAAATGAAACAATTGGCATGAGTATCCCAAACAGTTTTATTTTCAGACATGTCTAAATACATTATTTTATGATGATTCCATGACAATCCTTTTCCTTGTGATCTATTTTCATATTATAAGTGAACTTAATTCTGCAGCTAATAAAGTTCATGACTATTCATTATTACATACATTACATAATTGTGGACTATAATCTTGGCTTAATTATATAGCCAAACTCATCATTCATGAACTGACATTCTACTATTTTACATGTTGCCATCAAATCCTTCCAACAAGGTTTGAATTCTCATTTATAAAGACACAATAGTCTTTTTATTATCTAAGGTTTTTAATATTGTTCAATTTTCAACAAAGATTATTCCACATCTCTGCATTATTCAAAATCTGAAATCTACTAAAGGCATACGATTACAATAATTTTGTATGATGGAAAGGTGATCTCTTATTTGCATAAGTGTAGCGGTTGTGTTATTTACCAAGGATCTTTTATTTTCTAGATTAAAGTAATGTTTAAAGAATTAAAATTTATATTTTTAACTATATTCATTGTTATGAAATTAATGTACTTTGGGTATATATTGTTTTCGTTGGCATTTTTTACACACCTACTTTCAAAATGTACACAACGATACATTGTCATATAACATGAACACTCAATACTACACATGTGGGATAATGTCTAATATAATCCTAATATACAAGAATCCTAGTCATGTATTTAAACTCAAATTAATGCATAACTTATATTAACATGGTTTTATCAATCGGCTTGGATTAACCATCTCTTAGTAAGCTCGTACATTCTATCACCATGATGGCTATCACCTAGTGCGATTTGACATGGAAAGATTCATGTCATATATTTATTATGGAGTATGATAGCCATGGTAATGAACTTGGTCACTACACCATACTCTTTTAACACTTATCCGGTCATGATGCTTTCCATAAACTCCCTTATATGTACTTCTTGTTCGATACATTCATGAAAGGATATGGTTGATCAAAACAAAGATACTAAGAGATTTGTTTTGTGTTTGATACCTTTCGATCATTCTTGAGGGTTTCATAATGTTTCATGAGGGTTCTCATAATCCCCATTTTCAGTAAGGGTTTTCCTCAGTCTTTTCCCAAACCCTTGGATGTATCATTTACCAGTATTCTTAATGCTATTCATGCTCATGGGAATGATAAATAGGAAAAAACATAATAGTTTAGAGTTAATTGATACTTACCAAGATGTTTTAAAACAATTTCAAAATATAGGTTGGGCAAAGTTTATTTAGAAATTTCATGGTCATCAAAAGAATATTGGTGTTGCATTTTATCAAACATTAATGGTGAGATGGATCACATTGGGGATTTAGAATTTCAGGTGGACAAATTTTTGATAGCCCATAGTGGTGAATCTATAGCAAATGTTCAATATTGTACCCCGTTGGTTAATGAGAGTAGCAAAGGAATTGACCTAGAACCTCAATATTTTCTACATGAGGAAAATTCTCTCATAAATACACTTGAATAGTTAGTTAAATAGATTGAAACTATTATGCATGTATTTAATCATCAAAATCATGGTCAAACACATAGCAAAACCATACAAGTTGATCAAATGACTTATTTTTCTTGTCAAAACAATTGTAGAGGGGTTTCTGTAGAAGTTCGTGTAGAAGATACTTCTGGAGATGATTTTTCTCAAACTATAGAACAAATTGTTAATCAAGATATGGGTAATATGAGGGTAATGCAAATTATTCACAAAACACATCATAACAAATGTTCTTCTTAGGCTAAAGCAAAGCCAAATAATGATTATGTATGAAAAAATCACATGCACAGTATCCCAAAAAGGTATTATTGATGAGCACATAGTTAGACTATGTACAATCATTTCAACAGAAAACAACATAAAGGAATCTCACCTAACATCTCTTGCACCATCATAAGAGCACAAACCAATATTTGAGCATATCTTCTTGGGATTTGTCTGTAAACAATGCAGCTAATTTTGTCATTTTAGAAGTAGCTGTAATTCTATAGTGAGCTGACTCAAAAGAAATCCTACCGAACTAACATGCATCAATCCATTTCTCCAGTTATCTTTATGCCAAGAAGTTACTCATATTAAAGGTGCAATCTTACATGTCATGCCACAATATAATCCTTTATCGTTTATTGAGGAATTCTTATATAGGCTCATTAAAAAATTAAATGAGTCATAAAACCTAACCATAAGGAGGTGATTCATTACATTTCTTTAATTTTTATCTTTTTTTCCTTTAAAAATATATATATTCCCCCCTTTAGATCATTATGCATACCAGGGCACCAACAACCGCACATACCTGGAATCAAATTACTAGTGCTGTCAAATTTGGGTGAGGTGTCAAAATCCAAAATTACCAAATTACAAACAAAATGAATAATTATTAAATAAGTTCACCCTTAAACATGACTTAAATATGAATTTATGTGAGAATAAACCAAAGGTAGCACAGTAACTTACCATGTAAAAATTATAGTTAGTTTGAGTGAGGAAAATCAAGGGTTGTGGTCAAAACAATTATAAAGCACGTTCTTAAGCCCTGAACAATGAATGCCATTAGCATTTGAATTTTAGTTATATGAATGTGAAATATATAGGGATAATGGTTCTTACAAGAGAGTAAATTGACAAGTAGAGTGGTATGTATCTTGGCTTATATCGAACCCTCCCTATAGTCTTGTGAGTTACCAAAAGAAGTATTTTAAATAGAATTCACTATGATGCAAAAAGGATTGTGCAACTCCAAAATCAAAACAAGTAGAGAGGGGAACCTATAGCCCCTTGGGTAGAACCACAAAGCTGATAATAAAATTCCCTTCAAATTAAATCAATCATATTCGAACAAGAACTAGTATAAGGGAGTGCAACATGAAACAATGCCTTAAACTCCGATAAAATAACAAAGAAAGACTAGAAATACACAAGCAAGCCTAATCAAACAAGAGAGGCTTCTAAAGACATCTAGTCCCAGCCTTATGAAAACATTATGTATATGTTTAAATAGTTTTAAAAAAAATGTTTTTTTTTTATTAGCAATGTATTAGGTTATAAAATAGTTTCTAAATTAGAAACAAGGTTACGAGGCTGGCGGAAGCTGATTTTCACCATTAGTTGCAAAGCTGACAGAGTTGCACCATTTAAATTTTATGTAGTGTCATCTTTTTGCAAATGATTGGTAAATTCAACACATAAAAGGTGTCCTATTTTCATTTGCATGCTTCTAGCCTAACTAGAACAAGCATAAGAGAGACCTTAGATTTAGTTTACCCAACCCTGCAAATTTACTTCATTTATCCATCAATCGAACAGGAATAGTATGCAAGAAAATCAATGTGGCATTTATTATGTACACACTACGAAAGACACAAGTAACAGGTCCCTACATAGTTCCTTTAGTAAAAATATATAGTGCAATTCGATTCACATTACTTGTGCCATTTTGAAAATTTTGGGAATCATCCTCTATACATTTTATCAGTATAAAAGCAACACATGGTCTATAAAGCATTGCATATATTGCTAGGGTGGAAGTTCAGCAAAAAAATGCATAGAAGCAACAAAGTGAAGATCCCACGTTGTATAGAAAATTACAACAACATATAGACATGCTTCGATTAAATAATGTAATAAAACAAACAAACAAAATTATCTCCCTTCGGTCCTTGATACTGAGAAAATTCTTTAAATCAATTCAACTATATATCTTTCATACTACAAAGATAGCATATCAATTTATCAAATGAGCATTATTGAGCATTAGTTGATTTCTTGAGCATACAAGCATTAGTTGTGCCGCACACCTATGGTTTATATTCTTTTATAGTGCATAGACCTATAAAACACCACTAACTTATACAAGAAATTTCCAAATGATCAAAGGTTTGTAACCTTTACCGATGGACCAGCTAGCTAACAAGTTCTAGAATCTGCAATAGAAACACAACCTCCAACACATAAAATTGCAACAAAATGTTCATAAAATGGCATCAATATTTTCATAAGATTCCTTAAGAAGCAATCATGTGCCCAATTGAAGAAGATGGACTGTATGCACACCTATTGATTGATCTTCAATGAGGAAGTCTCCCATGTCAAACTAAAGGAAATAGCAGCATCGATTTATTAGAGTATAATAATCCCATGACATACCTAATAGTAGCTATGACTCATACAATGAACATGGTATGCATGTGTTTATCCTTAAATACCTTCAATCTTAAACCTAGAAAAATAACATGATTTATTACATACCTTCCATTAACCCTTTCGAGTAACAAGAGCATATTGATGTTTACCCTTGAAGTGATTAGGATCAACACCACCAAATACTATCTCTCCTCCTTTTTGAATCACCAAGAGCACCTTGCTTGAATCCCCAACAATTGGGTCAATATGAGAAAAAAAAAATCAAGGATGATAATTATGGATTCAATGAAGTGCCACTTAATCCCTCATATTGTAGGAAAATAGCCTAACAAAATGTATGAAGGAATGACTACTCTATACTAGAGTGTCAACAATTCCCAGAATATTCTCCTGAAGAACAAACTCAACAATACATGCATCACTGACTACTCTAGAGTGGTAAAATTTCCTAGAAGGTGCTCTTGAATAACAACCTCACCAATACATGCATGACTGACATAATCATGGTGGTGAGATAACTTATGACACATATCTAGGATGAAAACTTAAAGGATTTTGCTTAGAAAGTACAGTACTTTACAAAAAATTATAAAATCCAAGAAGCAACCAAGAGAGAAACTAAGCATCCACTCTACAGGATCTTCAAGAACTAACATAATTAAACTGATGGATGTATGCATACTGCTGCAAAAATTATACCTCTACTCATTCTATTTCCTACAAAGTGTTGTAGCTTGCTTAGTGCTCCTCTTTTTTTATCATTTAGGTTCAACTTAATGGTGAAATTAACAAGTCGAGGAAACTGTTCTAGTACATCTCCTTTATAGTAATCTACCAATAATTATGTTAGTTCTTGGAGATCCTGTAGAGTGGATGTTGTAACCTCTTCAGTGCTACTATGTAGTGCATAACCCATAACTTCATAGAAGATTCTAATGGTTTTCTTGGACATCATGGGGTATCCTAATCAATTTCATAATGATATATGGGAGGAATGCATTCCGGAATTCCATGGGCAATAGGAATATGCTAGGTTTCATGTTGAATTACATATTGAATCTCTTCAAAGGTTGAATGTGGCCTTAAGTATATTAAGATGAATATGTTTAATATATATCTTAACTTGCAAAAATGTGACATAAGAAATTGGTCTATATGGATTCCTAGTAAGGGTGTATACGCAATTGTATATATTCTCAAGTTGTTATACAATATATGGGATCCTATTATTGATGAGGAATCTCTTGAGGATCCAGTTTACCCTTCACAAAATCAATACCTTGAAAAAATCCTTGAATATTCCTTTGAATAAGGCCGTATTTATGAAAGAACCCATTCTCGTATTATATTACCTCATCCCAAGAATTTCAATTAGATGGTCCATATTGTTGAGATTCTCATGAGGAATATTTTGTATGCAAACCATTATTTGATGATGAGATGGAAAATTCATTTATTTATCCATTTCATGAAGAGTTGAATGTTATATTTGAAATCAATAATCATAGTTTTGGGGACCCCATATATGATTCATTAAGTGAAGCATCTAATGAGGAACCTAAATATTTGGAACCTATAGAGAAACCAAGCATCCACTCTACAAGATCTCCAAGAAATAACATCATTATATATCTACTCATTCAATTTCCTACAAAGTGTTGTAGCTTTCTTAGTGATCCTCTCTGTTTATCATTTAGGTTCAACTTAACGGTGAAATCAACAATTTCAGTCAAATTTTCTAGTACATCTCCTTTATAGTAATGGACAAATAAAGATGTTAGTTCTTTGGATTTCCTATAGAGTGGATGTTTTAACCTCTTCAGGGCTACTCTGTAGTGCATAACCAAACACTTTAGAGAAGATTCTAATGGTTTTATTGGACATCTTGGGGTATCCTAATCAATTTCACAATGGTAGATGGGAGGAATGCATTCTGACATTTGATGGGCAATAGCAATCTTCTAGGTTTCATGTTGAATTACATACTGAATCTCTTCCAAGGTTGAATGTGGCCCTGAGAATATTAAGATGAATATGTTCAATATATATCTTAACTTGCAAAAACGTGACATAAGAAATTTGTATATATGGATTCTTAGTAAGGGTGTAAACTCAATTGTAAATATTATCAAGTTGTTATACAAGATATGGGATCTTATTCTTGATGAGGAATGTGTTGAGGATCCAGTTTACCCTCCACAAAATCAATCTCTTGAAAACATCCATGAAATATTCCTTTGAGGAAGGCCCTATTTATGAAAGAAACCATTCTCCTATTATATTAACTCGTCCCAAGAATCTAAATTAGATGGTCCATATTGTTGAGATTCTGATGAGGAATATTTTGTAGGTGAACCCTTGTTTGATGATAAGATGGAAAATGCATGCATTTATCCATTTCATGAATAGTTGGATGTTATATTTGAAATAAATAATCATAGTTTAGGGGACCCCATATATGATTCATATAGTGAAGCATCTAATGAGGAACCTAAATATTTGGCACCTATAGAGAAACCAAGCATCCACTCTACATGATCTCCAAGAACTAACATCATTATATCTCTACTCATTCGATTTCCAACAAAGTGTTGTAGCTTGCTTAATGCTCTTCTCTGTTTATCATTTACATTCAACATAACGATGAAATCAACAAGTCTAGGAAAATATTCTAGTACATCTCATCTATAGTAATGGAAAAATAATGATGTTAGTTCTCTGGAGATCCTGTAGAGTGTATGTAAATTTTGGCTCAAAATCATACACGGTTTTGCATTAGTGTCCAACAAAGGTGGTCTATTATAGTCCAAGCATTGGCATATTCAATGCTTGGAGAGGGGAAGGTCTAACCCAAAGAATCACATGACACTAAATTATATATGAATCTAATGCAACATGGACATCATGACCAACATTTTCTCCACCATATAGGGTTCCTTTATTTACTTATGCAAGTCTCCATTCATTCAACTGCAACTCATTCTCACACCAAGTCATAGTTTGCATAGTTTGCAACACATAGTTTGCATATAAAAGGAACAAACCAAATATTTGGAATGGGGGTCTCTTTCCATTAATATTCATCATAATCCAATACATCCTCAGAACATAAATATAACAATTCTAGTACATATCATATTACAAGAATTACTATCCACTATTATCCCAAAATAATTACAATTCAAGAAACTGCAACACCCTTCTACTGTTTAACCATATTATACTAGCTATCAACTATAACAAAACCATTAATAATAGTACCAACAACCCTTTTCAAGGCTTAAACCTTTACAAAATATATTCTCTCTTAAGAGTGGGGAGTTCCAATCAAAACCCTATATATCCAATGTCTTTCTTCACTATTTGGCTTGATGGACTGCCTATTATCTCCTCTCCTTCTCTAACCAAATGTCTTCCATCTCTCACCACCTCATCCAAACAAATGTTATTCTAAAAATTAAAAATTAAGGACCTAATAAGACAAAAAAAAAATTGGCTTTCCCTCATGTTGTTAATCTGTGTTTCCCCCATCGAGTGGGAAAACCCCCCTGTTGTATATGATATCCATTCGATTTGATGCATGGCTCGGATACATATAGACATGGATGTTCTAAATGACACAAAAAAAATCAAATCATCCATAAAATGAGTTAGATCAATCTGGGAAACAAAGTGGTTAATCGAGTTCATTCCAACATTGACAAACCCTTTATAATCATATAGGGGTGGAGGATTCATCTCATTCAAATCCAGTTTCTAGTTGTTGTAACAAAATATTGGCACACAATAAAGAGTGGGAACTATTTTTGTAGGTAAACCATTGCTCTATTCAAGTTGAGTATTCACATAGAACTTCTCCCTACTCCCTTGTAGCTCCGATGATGGGTGGGCTACGGTGAGCCAAGAGATAATGTTTCCCCTAGCTCTCATCTATCCTAATGTAATGTGGCAATCTAGGGCATATAAAATTTCAGTTTGGAATTGATGTGGTTGTAGATGCTTTCCCACAAATACAAAACATGCCCAAAAAAACTAAAACTATGAACCGTTTACATGCCCATCCAGTCTAAAACCCCAAACCGGTTACATGCCCAAAAACCCATGTCATAGCATGCCCAAAAAATGCGATGATGCTTACCCGTTCAGCCATGAGCTCCAAATCGAAACCATGAGCTCCAAACATGAACCGTGAGATCCAAATGGGAACCTTGAGCTCCAAATACAAACCATGATCTCCAATTCTCAATCGTGAGCTCCAATTATGAACCCTGAGCTCCAATTCTCAACCCTGAGCCATCGCGAAATGACACATAGGAGCTACTCCAAAATTCATAAAACTATCCAAATTGCAGAATTGTCCCAAACGAGTCGCGACAATGTCGAAAAAGATTATGTTTTTTTATTATATATTATTTTATATTATATGTATTTTATTTTATTTATTTTATATAATATGTATTTTATATTTACTATGTTTTTATTATTATATATTATTTTATCATCATCATCCATATATAGATAGTGATATGAAGGTTAATTTCTACACATATCCACATATAGGTATTGATATGAACTTTTCACCAACATTAAAAATAATTAAAACTTAATATACTTCAAAGATACTTGTTTTGTAATCCACCAACATTAAGAATAAGTAAAACTTAGTTTACTTCAAATATTCATTTTCGAAAAAAATTGCATAATACTGGCAAACCTTTCAATAAAAAAGTGATGAGAAGGAAATTGTTGAATATAGGCAATAAAAGGAAAGGAATTTTTTGTATCCTTGAAATAGTTCTTATATCTAATAGATTCCTCAACTTCTAGAACTATGGGTCCCAAATATATGTTCAATAGAGAGATGCAAACCTAAGAGAAAGAAAACAATACTAACTTGAATAATGAACCTTCACATTAATGAGGGAAGAACCATCTACATAACGACACATCCCTATCTTGGATAAATGAAAATATAGCTTTGAAGGATGATTGAAAAGTTGAGCATGTGAGTTGAGCTAGTGACAACTAGGGTAGAACCTAGCTACACAAAAAGTTTGAGTTCAATGCTTTCCATTATAATATTATAAAATCATATCTTAAAAACTATTATAATTATTATAAGTCATCATATTACTCTATTATTCTTATCTTCTCTTGCAACAAAAATATTCCTATTAAATTTGATGGTTTGTGAAAACATCTAAAGTTGGGGATATTTAAAAATATCAACAAAATAAAGTGAAACAATTACCTAACTCATCTCTCTTAGCTTTGATGATCATGAAGATGATGATGATGTTGACGACGACGACGATGATGGTTATGATGATGATGATGACGATGATGATGATGATGATGATGATGATGGTGATGATGATGTTGATGATGATGATGGTGGTGGTGGTGGTGATGATGAGGATGATGATGATGATGATTATAATCATCAGGAAGATGACGATGATGAAGACGTCGACGATGATAATGATGATTATGACGACGATGATGATGACGATGATGATGTTGATGATGATAATGATGATTATCTTCACCATCAGGATGATGATGATGATAATGAAGATGATGATGTGTGATGATGATGAGGATGATGATGTTGATGATTATGATGATGATGATGTTGATGACAACGATGACAATGATGATAATGACGGTGTTGATGATGACGATGATGATTATTATCATCATCATGAGGATGGCAGCGGTGATGATAATGATGATGACAATGATGATGATGATGTTGATGGTGATGATGAAGATGATCATGAGGATGAAGATGATGGTGATGGCGATGATGATGTTGATGATGATTATCATCATCATGAGGATGACGATGATGATGATGATGATGATGATGATCATGAAGATGATGATGATCATGGGGATGACAATGATGATGATAATCCTTATGACTTTCTTCATGATGATGATGATGATGTTCATGATAATGATGATGACGACGATGATGATGACGATCTTGATGATGATGATGATGATGTTGATAATGATGATGACGATGATAATTATGATGATGATTATCATGATGATGATGATGATGATGATAACCATACCCTTATGATGATGATGATTAAGATGATGATGCATGATGATGACGACGATGATGATGAAGAAGATGATGTGTGATGATAACGATGACGACAATGATGATGACGACAATGACAATGATGATGATGATTATGATGTTGATGATGATGATGACAATGATGATGATGATGACGATGATCATTAGGATAACGATGATGATGATGACGACGATGATGAAGATGATGGTGATGGTGATGATTATGTTGATGATGACTATCATCATCATGAAGATGACAATGATGATGACGGTCATGATGATGAAGATGATGATGATGCTGTTGCTGCTGCTGCTGATGATGATAGTGATGATGATGATCAACATGATGATGATAATGAAGATGATGGTGATGGTGATGATGTTAGTTGTAACGTTTTAAGAAAAATAAAAGATAAAAGAATAGGTCTATGATGATGATGATGATGATGATGATGATGATGAAGATGAAGATGATGATGATGGTAATGATGATGATGATGGTGATGGTGATGATAATAATACGATGATGATGATGATGATGATGATACGATGATGATGATGATGATGATGACGGTGATGATGATGAAGACAACGATGATGAAGATGATGACGATGAAGATGATCATGATGATGATGTTGATGTTGATGATGATGTGTGATGATGACGACGACGATGATGAAGACAATGATGATGATGATGATGAAGATGACGACTATGATGATGATGATTATGATGTTGATGACGACAATGACAATGATGACGATAATGATGAAGATGATGATGATGGTGATTATGATAATGATGATTATGATGATAATGATGATGATGAGGATGAGGATGATGATGAGGATGATGATTATGATGATGAGGATGATGATGAAGATGATAATGATGGTGATGATTATGAAGACGACGATGGTGAAGATGATGATGACAACGACGATGATGATGATATTATTAATGATGATGATGATGATGATGTTGATGATGATGATGTGTGATGATTATGATGATGATGATGAAGATGATGATGTGTGATGATGACGACAATGATGATGAAGATAATGATTATGAAGACGATTATGATGATGATGATGATGATGATCATGATGAAGATGATGATGATGAAGACGATGATGATAATGACGATGATGATCAACATGATGATGATGGTGATGGTGATGATGTTCGTAACTCTTTAAAAAAAAGTAGGATAAAATAAAAGGTCTAATTAAATATTTACCTTTCAATATATTTCATCATCTTCTTCATCCAAGTCATCATCTGTATCATCAGATCGAGATTCAACATTGTAAGGGTTGGACATATCATCATCATCATCATTATTTACGCTCATCATGTCATCATCAGTATAATCTTCATCGGCATTGTCTGCTACATCATCTGATTGAACTATTTCTTGGACATCTTCTCTTGGATCATCATCATCACCTAACTCATGTTGATCAAGCTTGTTTTCATCATATTCTTCTTCTAGAGAACCCTCCTCATTAGCATCATCTAAATTATACTCTACCGACCTTCCCCTTGGATCATGTCTTACAACAAATGACCAACCCGCGTTACCTGGAACCTCTGAGGAAAATACCTATTCACATTGGCTTGGAAGAACATAGGGATCTATTCCTAGCTCAAAAAACCTTGTATTTACCATGGTAAATCCATTATCATGTTCAATAATAGTTCTATCAAGATCACATTGATTCAATCATAACCTATTCCATTTGAAAACCAATAGAACTACCCTAAAGGATTTAAAGTCACACAATATAATATCTTTCGAATACCCATAGTATCGATTTTTTGAGACATCTGTATGTCTGTCACTTCTAGATGAAACATTGGTCACCTCAAAGACATCAGATATCCCAGAATATGTTTTTTTCTTTGTTTCATCCATTTTTTTGATCTGATATCTACCACCATTGGCAACCATAGCCTTATGGTGTTTTACCTGCAATAAGCAATACATGAAAATATTACACAACGATTCAGTAGATATGGAACAATACATGGAAAAGAACAACATTTACTTCAAAATGTAATTTTCAAAATAAAATATTTAGAGGGATTGATCAATATGCTTTCCATTTTATCTTTTAAACCATATTCCGAATCGATTTCCCTTTCTATTAGATTTCTATCTCCATTGTGTTGTGTTGCTTTTACCAATGAAGCCACACCTTCCCATGATATTCCATGACCCGATTGTTCGCATCGTTCAATCCATACCTTCATCAAGTCAAGATTGTTTGCAATGTATAAATGAATTGCATCCCATTCTCGACCTATTGTTTGATGACAATAACCATTTAAATGAAAGACACATGTAAATCTCCTGAACAAAGTGTATTCTCTTAATTGATGCAATAACTAGAAAATACAATTAGAATATAAATGATATAATAAACATCCACTAACTAATAATTACCTTTCAACTTCCTCAATCTACCTTTCCCTTTAAATTAGTCACCTTAAAATTTGTTATTGGAGTTTGGATCACAAATGCGATGTAAATGGAGCTTTGATGCTAAAATAAGAATATTCACTAACATACAACATGTTTTGGTATACCGTATATCCTTCCATCATAGAACGCTCAACATGTGTTCGTTGTCTCACCAAACCCTTCATAAATTTCAAGTGCCTCTTAATTATCCACACAGACCTTGAGTGCATAGGTCCACACAACTAAATCTCCTCAACTTGGTGTATGAGGCAGTGTTCTTGTGCATTGAAAAATGCCGAAAGTAGATTCTTTTTGCATTTCATGCATGAGACAAGGAATTTCTCTCCTACAATACTTTATATTTTCCTCATGGAATTCTTTAAATGTCAACCATCTACAAGTGACACAAACCAATAACGATATTTAACAAAAAAAAACATTAAATTACATATGATGAAATAGTACACACAGCAAAAAAATATAAATTATACAGAGAATTAAATAAACACTAAGCACATGCAAGTAATCGCTAGTTAACCCATGTATTTACAAAGATTATATATAAATTGCTTGACATTGTTGTCAAAGTTTTTCGAGAGAGAGAGAGAGAGGTAGAATATACTGTATCAATATACAAACCACACCATTTATTAAACAAAGAGTATACAAACAAGAAAAAAAATATACGCAATAAAATGAAAAAAAAAATTATATGGACATAAAAAAAATAATTACCTTGATGAAGACATGCCAATCATATGTTTTGACCCCCACAAAATCACCTTTTTTTGTTATGATATTCTTCAAGTTCGCAAAAAATACAGTGGGAAATTTAATTTTCCACATTACTTCTTTGACAACATTTCTTTGTTGCTCCATAAACATCCATGGAATTCAGTTTATATTAAGCTGGTATCCATTAATATGAAATTGGATGATGTCTTTCATTGCATGGTTGCTTTGTTGAATGTCTTTACAAGCTTTCACAAGTTTATCTTTCTCCCTCCTTAGCTCCAGTAGTCGCCATAATGTTTCAGTAATATTCTTTCCAATATCCATTGTATCAAACAAATGAGCAGTTTGTAGGTACTCATAGTAGGGAAACCTACTGAATTGAATAGGATAACTTTTCCTTCCTCATAGAATCCCATTAATGCCTTCATGATCACCATGGAAATCATGAATATTAGTTTATAAATAAATTACATCATAAATCAAATATGGCCACTACAGTAAAAAACTCACAATAAAAATTAAAATACATAACAATTCATATATGATGATCCATACATACCATGATGACAATTTCTATTGTATTGCATCTTCCAAAGGTGAGGTGTCATTCTACATGGTTTTAATGCAGTCTCCTTCTTCGCATTGAAAAGATCTTTTTTCGGTTGTTATATATCTGTGATTCTTAGAGAGGAAATTCCTATACTCCTCAAACACCTCATTTCTTAAGCTTTTTGAGCAATGAGATTTGATCTTAGGACCACAAACTAGACATGCAAATTTACCCTTTGTGTGAAGACGTACAATATTTAGATATGGAATATCTATGTCAATCATAATCATATATAAACTATTCTAACTAACTATTATGGACATTCTGTTGCAAATTCATGCTGATTATAATATATAACATGGTCATCCAGGCATGCATGAATTGCTTCATAATGCACTCCAATCTCTTTCATGATGGAAGATAAATATCGATATGTGCGAGGTAAAATATTTGAAGGTGGTAAAAAAAATTCAACTATCAAGCTACAGAAATATATATATATATATATATATATATATATATATATATATATATATATAGTAATGTAATAAATAAATAATATTAATGAAACACGCTTCATCCATATGATGATCAATAATGAGTTAACAATAAAATTATTAGAGGAATGCCGATAAACTTTATCATGATCCTATATATGTGATGGATTATTTTACATGCCTTAGAATCTGTGTGATTGCAATGTTTTGAAGACCATTCATAACCTTAAAGTTCTTTATCAACAATACAACAAAGAGGAGATTTGTTTTGGAGCCTTCATAAAGGGGTTCATATGCCTTATCGAGAAGAGGTATATCGTGAACATCATCAAAGTCAACATTATTTTTGTTATCATCGTCATCGTCATCATCCATTCTAAAATTAAATGAATCATGGATAAATGTATTTGTACCATCATATTCAATTATGTTATCAGTATGATCATCTTGTTCATTATGATCATTCACTTATTCTCCATTAAACATAGACGCTCCATGATCCTGATCCTGAACTTGTTCTGAAAGCACTTCCTTTGGACGGTATGTTGTAGGGTGTCTTTCATTTAATATAAAATATGGAAATATCAATAGATATACATTAATATATGAAATATTAAAATAATACATACATTTACCAAAACAAAGAATATAAAAAACTTTGTAATGCTAAACCTACAAATGGACGATATTCATTCCCCCCCTTAGCGTGTCCATGTTTCCTGTAATGTTTTGTGGATATTGAGATCAATATTATTATCCTCTTAAATCCCCTACATTGAGTACATGGATAATAACATTTTCCATCACCCCTTCGTTTCGCTCCATCCCATAGTCTAGCAAGCAATTGTCGATTGTTTTAATTTGGATCAGGAATATTGCTATTTGACATTTTGTCACAAACTTCATGAATGAATACTATCAATAATATTAAAAAATCAAGTTCAATGCATCACAATTTTCTCAAGTGGAGGTTTGTCGAAGAATAAAAAAATCCCGACAAACTGTCTGTCGAAGAAAAAAATTTCCCACAGCCGCCCGTTGAAGAATAAAACAATTTTTGAAACCGTCCATCGAGGAATAAATAATTTTTGCAAACCGTCCATCTCTACTACAAAAAACATGTAATAATGTTTAAAAAACTTTAAATTTATAATGGCACAGTCGTCAGATATCAGACGCCTTGAACATAGTTAACATTGGAAATATGGGACCAACAATTTGAAATATGACATTATTTTCTTTCAAAAAAACCTACAAACTAGCATTGGAATTCTGACACATAGCCATCGAAAAACCTACGCACAAGTGTCGGACATTCAACACTTAGCCATTGAAAAATCGAAGCCAACGTGTTGGAAATTTGACTCCCTGTCTGTTGAAAAACCGACTCCCAAGTGTGAGAAATTTGACGGTGGTAAAATAATTCCTCATTGCTTTACTTTTCAATGATTGTTGTTCGACACATCCATACGAAACGTTGGATGGTGTCGTATTATGTCGTCGGATTTCGTGTTCAAATCCTGTTTTGATAGTTAGTACCCAAATATTCTTTAATGGAATAAAATGTAGATATAATGATAGAATAGGAAGGACCAATATTGGAAATAATATGAAAAATATATTTCTTATCTTTCGTTGTTATGCTACATTCTTCAACTGAGCATATAAGGGGTTTTCTACTTATGTATGTCTTGAATGCAAGAGAAATCACCTATATTTAAGACAATCAACTCATTTTATATATAGTTGTGGAAATTTAACCCAGGTGTTAGAACAATTGCACTCACAAAAATTGCTAATCAAACATGCAAATTACACATAAAGGAAACTGAATATGGAGCAGAACGCTAATATATATTGAATAAGTGTACAATAGAAAACCTTGTGAATTCATAGGCTGCCACAATAAATAATTACATGAGATATTCGAATGCATTGGGATGCCATTTGAATTATTCAAAAGCAGGCTTACTAAATCTAGTCAAATCCCCCATAGGAGCATAAAGCTGTTTCCAAATATGCCTAGGAGGTCATGAATTAGAGAAATAAATTAGACAAGCTAATAGGTGATGGAAGGAAAAATAATACATTATTTTATTAGGAGAAAAGTGTGGAGGATGATGAGGGAAAAAAACAAGTCAACTTCACCTAGTCATACTTTCCCTTTTGCCATAAAACTCAGTAAAAGCAGGCAGTAAAGCAGAAAAAGCAGATATGCGCTAGGGAGGTTCAGGAATAAAGCAGAATTGATTCCAAGAGGTTTTACAAGTGCTCCATGACTCATTTTTAGCAAGTTTGACCATCTTGGACATGTGGAGGACAACTTGCATAGAGTGGAATATGGAAACTAGGAAAATAAGACAAAACTTGATTAATTAATGTCTAAGGTAGCTAACTATGGGTTGATTATTCTAACAGTAGTTAACATGACTCCCATTGCATTTACAAAACACAGTGTACAAATTTTTTAAGCATTATCTAGATCATTATTTTTTGATAGGTGGAATATTAAATGAGTAGAAATTGGCATTCTTGTAAATCCATGAGACTCACCACATTTATTGTTTGATTTTATTATTTTATGATCATCTGTCACGTCTCCATTTCGGTGACACGTGGATCATCATATTAGCTATTTATTCCCTATTGTTTCAGAAGGAAAATGCATTAATTTCTTGGGATTAAGTTTTGAAACCCATAAATTAACTAGTTAAAAGTAAATATTTCTCCTAATGTTTGAAATCCACTTATGTTAAATTTATTTTCCGTAAATAAATTTTATTGTTGATAAAATAAATGAGGATAATGGACCATATTGGTGCATAAGAGGATAAGGTTTGACCAAAGGAACTTTGAAAAATAAGAAATAAAGGAGAAAACATCTTATCTTGCAAAATAAGTAATAAAAAAGAAGGTACCTTAAAGCTAGAAAGCATTAACAAAATAAGGAAAAATGATAAAGCAATGAAATATGGAACAAAGAATAAAGTTGAATAAAATAAAAATAGGAAAGAAGGAAAAAACAAGGTAAGACAGAAAAGAAGGAAATAGCATGATAAGACAGAAAAGCAAGAAAAAGTAGTCAAAAGCAAAAATCAAGATAGAAAAGCAAAAGTAAGAAAGTAAAGGAAAATATTTCTAATCTAACTCATGAGGGAAAAAATGATCAAGGTAGATTTTAAAAGAATCTATATTATCTATGTAATAAGGTTAGCACATCACTTTCACATATTTTGAAGGTTTGTGAATTGAATTGAGAGAATTGTGTTTCTTTGACTTGGGAGATGTGCCCCTATTATTGAGAGGATGATGGAATTCATCCATTTTGTCAGATATTTATTGCAGGTTTTTAATAAGTCAACAAATAAGTTCGAATCTCAGAAGAAGACAAGTGAGGCCACTAATGGAGAATGAGATATTAGTGACGAGGAGACCAAAATTTATGGTCACCACAGTTTTTTTCAAGGGATAAATGACCAAAATTGATAAATTTAAGTGAGTTAACTAAAAAATACCAAGATAAATGACCACTTTTGGTCACAGGATAAAAATCAACTAAGAACGGCCAAGATAAATGACCAAATTTGGTCACGAGATATCTAGACTAAAAATGACCACATAACAATTGGTCATTTATTTGGTCATTTATTTGGTCATTTTTAGTTGTCACTCCGGCAATGAAAAAAATTACAAATTTGACAATGATTTATTATTTTATGATCATCTGTCACGTCTCCATTTTGGTGACACGTGGATCATCATATTAGCTATTTATTCCCTATTGTTTCAGAAGGAAAATACATTAATTTCTTGGGATTAAGTTTTGAAAACCATAAATTAACTAGTTAAAAGTAAATATTTCTCCTAATGTTTGAAATCCACTTATAGTAAATTTATTTTTTGTAAATAAATTTTATTGTTGATAAAATAAATGAGGATAATGGACCATATTGGTGCATAAGAGGATAAGGTTTGACCAAAGGAACTTTGAAAAATAAGAAATAAAGGAGAAAACATCTTATCTTGCAAAATAAGTAATAAAGAAGAAAGTACCTTAAAGCTAGAAAGCATTAAAAAAATAGGGAAAAATGATAAAGCAATGAAATATGGAACAAATAATAAAGTTGAATAAAATAAAAATAGGAAAGAAGGAAAAAACAAGGTAAGACAGAAAATAAGGAAATAGCATGATAAGACAGAAAAGCAAGAAAAAGTAGTCAAAAGAAAAAATAAAGATAGAAAAACAAAAGAAGGAAAGTAAAGGAAAATATTTATAATCTAACTCATGAGAGATAAAATGGTCAAGGTAGATTCTAAAAGAATATATATTATCTATGTAATAAGGTTAGCACATCACTTTAACCTATTTTGAAGGTTTGTGAATTGAATTGAGAGCATTGTGTTTGTTTGACTTGGGAGAAGTGCCCCTATTATTGAGAGGATGATGGAATTCATCCATTTTGTCAAATATTTATTGCATGTTTTTAATAAGTCAACAAATAAGTTCGAATCTCAGAAGAATACAAGTAAGGCCACTAATGGAAAATGAGAGATTAGTGATGAGGAGACCAAAAGTTATGGTCACCACAATTTTTTTCAAGGGATAAATGACCAAAATTGATAAATTTAAGTGAGTTAACATAAAAATACCAAGATAAATGACCACTTTTGGTCACGAGATATGTAGACTAAAAATGACCACATAACAATTGGTCATTTATTTGGTCATTTTTAGTTGTCACTCCGGCAATGAAAAAAATTACAAATTTGACAATGAATTTGTACATTTTACTAAATTCTAACACTGTAGATGGATTCAAGGACCCCCTTTTACTGAATTTTAACACATATATAATATATATTTACATGTTCCTATATTAACAAAATTGAATTAATGCAACCCAACTATATATTAATTTGGAAATGACCTTGACATATAAAAAAACCCACTAAACCTTTAAACCATTTAAGCCTTGGCATATAATGTTAATTATAAGGCTAATTTGCATGACCTTGGCATATAATTATAGTTTTTATAGGCTAATTTGGACAGAACTTTAGCAGCTTGGCATATAATTATAGTTATTATAGGATTTTTACATGACCTTGGCATATAATTATATAAGATTTTATGAGGCTCAACAAGGCCGCTAGTGGAAAAAACCAAAGCAATAAAACATATGGGTGATATAAACAATGTCATAATTTGCAAGTTACACTACTACATATGGCTCAAAAGTCCCATGATAGTTTTCCATGAATAAGTTAAAATCAAAATTTTTGTGGAAAAACAATTTAAAATTTTGGAAAAAAATGAAAATGTCCCCAACGATTGTCGCTATAGCGATCCATAGTCCATAATGCCTCTATAGCGACGGGAGTTCGTCACTATGGAAACTTATATTACATTCAAAGTGAAAAAAATACAAAGTAACTTTATGTTTATTAAATGAGGATAAAAAGTAAAAGGGGGTCGCAATCAATGTTCAAAATTGAACCCTTCCTAACCCTTCCAAAGGGTTCTATCCCTTCCCAAAAAGTGTAAAGTTAAAATTGACCTTCAAAATAAGATTAAAATCTGAATTTACCCTTTCCAATTAAGAAGGGTGTAATTTATATCAACATTTCAAAAGAAGGGAAACATTTGAAATTACCCATCCATATAAATTTCTCAAGATGTTAAAATTTATATGCTATAAAGTTAAACCCATCATTCAAAATATTGGAAATATAATAAATTGTAATCACTCACTCACTCGTGCCATTTACTCACTACTTAGTTGTGCAAGATGACCAGTAATCATTGATGACTACGAGACACTAGCCATTGATATGTGACTCTGAATCTCGAGCCACTTGGGGCTGCAATATAACATGTGACAATGTGTCAATAACTACGACTATAAATTAAAAAGAACTACTAGGCCTGAAACGAGCTCAAAACTTTGTGCCTACTACCTATGTGAACCTAGCTACCAATGTCCACTCTTTTTTCGTCAAAATGAAATTCAAAAGGTCGGTTTGATGAGTCCTCAACTATAAGACTTCATTTCTTCCATGAATATCATGGACTCATGACAACTATAAACAACACTCGATGTCATACAAATACAAATAATGACATGTAGCTAGGATCACAAAAAATGCAAAGGTTGATTTGTACATTGATATGGAGAAGTGTCATTGGGCACATGATATGGAGAAACAATAAAATTAAGAAAACAATTGTTGGCTCAATAATAGTCTTCAATTTGATGGATGGCATGATCATGATCATAATATCCATCTGTCCTTCCAAATTATATTGTGGTTTCTCACAACATTTGTCTTCCACACCACCATAATACATATAAAAATTACTTGTCTTTACATCCTCCTCCCTTCAAATCCTCATCTCATAGTCATAAATAAGGATTATTATGCATGCACATCCTCACCTTATAATAGGAATTGGGTCAAGGCATAGAGAAAACAATAAAATATTAAATGTGTCGAGATGAAAAGAGTAAGAAACGAGTATAAGTAAGTCTTTTATTAAATTTACCATCTAACTCTTTAATTAACACTATCAAATAACATTTGACATGTTGGATTGTTGTGATCTTCTTATCACTCCTTACCAATGTGATTGCAAGGAATTCTTTGAAGGTGAAGTCCATAATTTTAGGTCTTTTTCCTCATTATCATGCATTTTGGTAAGACAATAAAGAGGGTAGTGGCCTACATCGGCATGAAAAATGATTTCGACATATGCGTTAGATGTTTTCATTAAATAATTTAAATTACTACATGTGACTTTCAACTCACTGAATCATGGACTCGAACAAAACACAACTAATTTTAGAGCTGCAAGCCCTTAATTACTCACACTTAGAACTTTCTCAAATCTAGCCTTTAATGAACTTCGTTTGGTATTTTGGTTCAATTTAAAAGGCAGATTGTTGAGACTCAGACATGCAATGAGTTGCAAGGATTCAATTGAAGTAGGATTGATTCCATTTACCCTCCATCCCATACATGTATGATTTCACAACAAGTGTTGAACAAAAAAAATTAATGCTCTCACCCCGGTTATGCTAGCCTTGCTAACTTGCTTGGTATGTAGGAATTTTTTTTAATTTTTTCTGAGTTGTGTATTATTTTATCTTAGGTTCCCATTTTGTATCATTCTTAGATATCTCAAGATTGGATTGCACTTGGATGCCCCAACTTAAAAAATACAATAGAATAGTTGTTATGTTACTGAACTGTAAAAATTAATGATACACATATGACAACTTAATGTGTTCAAAATAAGTTTTATTGAAAATATATCATTTTTTCATGTAAATATTAAGAGGTGCTTAATTATTAAAAATTATAATAAATTGAAAAAAGAATATTTATTTTTTGCATTCTTTTGTGAAAGGTTTAGTTAATTTATATTTGTCAATTAAAATACAATTACTTATATTACCCTTAATCTTAAAAAGGATCTAAGAATAACTTCCGTTCCATTTGAGATTAAGACCCACACTTCAAATTTTATTCGTAATAAGTTGAAGAGTCAAAAAAATTTACACGATAATTAGAAAAAGATTTAACAAAATATATTTAACCAAATTGATTTTGGAGAGCTCGAGGCTTTGGGTTTTTTGGAATCAAACCCTTGTTGAGAATAGTTTCATTCCCATCCAATTATAGGGAGTAGAAATCACTCATATTTATCATATGCATTCTTTAACGAAGAAATTTTTAGCTGTGGGTAAATTGTTTTGGAGATTCATTGGAGTTTTTGGCACATTTTCGGCAGTTGATTGAAGAAGAAAAAAACTATGAGTTGATTTGTCTGCTGGAACCATTGTAGAAGGACACATTCTTCTCTAAGAATGCCAAGTACCATTCCTTGGAATTTTGGGCAATGTAAAAGCAGCGTGGACATATATTGAATGGCAAGTTCATCCTTAAAAGGATGAGTTTCTTCTCTCGGAATTGTATTAACTGTTAGTGAGGTAAATTCTAGTGTGGGGATGAGTTATACCACTTGAGATATTCTTGTTTCCTTGAGAGTCTAATTTCTTCCTTGCTGGAGCTGAATATCCATAAAAAAGGGGGCGTTGGACTGTGTAGAGGGTTTTTTAAGGAGATGGGACTTATATCTTATTATTGGGTGCAATCTAGGAGGTCCACACTGTCTCTAGGTATGAAATACATCAGCTTCATCAAATATGAATTGTTTGAAGAGATGTTACAACAAGACTCCTCATTTCCAGATCTAGGAAAGACTTGACATCATCAATGGCTTCCATACTTGAATTTTAATTCCCAGGTGTGAGTTTAACTCACAATCTGGACTTGTATCTTAATTGAAAATGGTATTTATTTGTGCTCCAAATCCACTGGTTTCAAATTGCATATCAACATCTATTTCATTGGTTTTTCCCACCAAGAAAATCCCAAAAGCAGGGGACAAATCTTCCATATGCCCATCTCCACCACTTCCATTTTTAGCCAGCAAAACAAATCACTAACAAGAAGAAGAAGAGGAAGAGCCATGGTTATATGCAAAGTGGCCTTAGAGGAGACATGGCAGTCCATTGAAGACATACAACTCAAGGATAAAGTTGGTGAGAGAGTAAAAGTGAGAGGACCCTTGAAGGTCTATTATGTACCCAAAACACCAGATTTTGATATTGGGGACATGGAGGGTGTAGTCAATGACTATGTGGGTCTATGGAAAGGTAAACACATTTCTGCAAATTTTCCATACAAAGTCCACTTCAATGTGGAGGTAGGTGGACATCCCATTAAATTCTATGCCTAGTGGAAGGAGGAGGAATTTGATGTCGTGGGTTGAATTTAATTGTGTGAAAACTAATACCCATTTGCATCAACCATCAATATATTCAACGGCGATACCTGTACTCTTAGGGAAATCTATGTGCTCTCTGCACTTTAGCAGTAGCCCAAATGTGTTTTGTTATATGGAAATTGTAAGTTGGCACCTGTTAAATTTAGAGGAAAAATTGACCTTTCACATTTCCTATGTAGACTATATCCTAACATCATTTCTATTATTTTTTATTTCCTTGAATTTGTGACACTATACTTTGTGGGCTTTTGTTGCATTTATTCGGGGAGGTGCCATGTATTTTTGACTGCTTAGAAATTTCCGTTGAAATTGTTTCATGTCATTTTTGCTAATATTTACATTATGTACATTTTCTTTTGCAATCAGTGGTATCAAGCTCCGTGAAAGAAGAGAAGCAAATTTATGGTTTCAAACTGTGTGGCCAAATTTTGATTCTTTTGTATTCACTATTCCCTATTTGGGTGTACTTTTTGTGGCACAACATTACAGGAAAATAATATCCTTTTTCTTGCTACAATAAGGTCTTGAAAAAAACAAAAAATTTAGTCAGGGAAACTTAGTGCTGAAATATAACTCCATGTTTATTAGGATTCGGTGGCTAGGTAGTAAGGGTGGGTGTGAATTCATGGAAAATGTGATTAGGTTTCGAGTGAAATTTCTAGGTAAATTTTCGGGTGTTTCTTCATAGGGTATAACTGAAGAGTCAATCCTCAATTCCAGCCTCACCCCCAATTGTTTTTCTTGTAGCAAGAAGCTTCCTTGTGGTGACTATAATTAAGATAACACTACTGGTATTGCACACAAGCACTAATCAAGCATTCCATGTCTTATCATTTATGTCCATTTATCTTGAGACTTGAGCATTTAGATGTTGACAATTTATGAGAGAATTTTGCAGGTTAAATGACATGTCGATATGATATGCTGAGCTACGTGAGTTTATAGTCTCAGTGTTCATATTCGAATTATCACTGAAAGTATGCTCAATGTTCCAAACTCATTGCTGGCAACTAAACATGAGGGTTGTGGAGTTACGCTCATTACAGGACTTCACCCAACACCTTACGACACGAAATGACGACAACCATAGTGTCACCTAGGCGGCTTATTGATAAATAACATAGAATGATCTTTTCTATGTTGGACTTCACCCAACAATATGAAATATAGGAAAATCCTTCACCCAAAATACATGTGTTATCTGTCTTCAATCGATCGTAATTATTGGGAGAGAGGTGATAAGAGAGAAAACAAAACCTCCACATCTTCTATAGTATATCTCATACCCAAGTGCAAGTTGTAGTCAGATCGAAGTACTTACTTGATTAAGCCACACATGCTCTTGAGCTTAACTTTCCTTATATTGCATTCACCTTCACTTTCTCATGTAATTATCCTTCTTTGGATTCGAACTTCTGAGAGTTCAAGTGAAATGTATGCCCACCCTTTTGATTTCAAGAATGCCTTTGTAAAAGACATCCCCTTAGACACATGTAATTCTGTGAAACTAGAAGTTCAAGGCCATGACAGTATCAGGTTAATGTAAAAATGATGAAGCTCCATTATCTGTCGTCTCTGAGGCAGATGTTACTAACTTTCAAGATAACTAAACTTGAAACTTTATTTCTTTTCATTTTTGGATGAGGAGAACTTAAGAGTTATTAGGAAGCTTCTACTAGCATTATGTTTTGCCCGCTCTATGATCCATATTTCTTTTCTATATCTTGCATGTTTTCTCTCTTTTAATGGTTTAAATTCCTTGATTTCCAATGTACCTCCTTTTTTGTTGTTCAACTTGAGATAAGAATCTAAGATTAACTAGAGGAGACAAATAGGAAGAATACAAGTAGCTAGAAAGCATGTAACTCTATGTTTAATCTGTATTATAGGATTTTTTGACTTTCTGCATATCTTCTTTTCACCTTTTATTTTTTCTCTTTAATCTTGTATATTCCCTTTCCAATTTATGACCTTCCTTTTTTCATTCAATAATTGTTCAATGGATGAAGAGTTATTGCCAAAATTTATGGATGTTTTGTATTGTTTCTTGAACCTCATATGGTCATAAGCTTCAGTGTCTAGTGGTTTAGGATTATGGACAGTCATTGGTATTTATCCAATGTGATTATAGTATATCTTATTGTGGAACTTAAATATTCTTGTATTAAGAAACATGTTGCTAATTTTCAAACCAAGTAATTCTACACTTAGAAAAAATAATCTAAATACCAAGTAGCTTAAAACTTGAAGGCTTGAATCAAACTAGTAGATCTAAATATGCTAATTTACAAAAACATACTTCTGAAAGTTGAACAACAAGTACACATATTCAAACTCTCAATCACATCTATCTTCTATTGAATACTGAAAGAAGAAAATCCATTGCAATAGCTCAAAGCAAAAACTTGCTAACAAACATAGTTGTGCACCCTGCATCTCCTTTATAGAATAGGAAGAGGAGTGAAAGTACAATGAATATGGACTCATGAAAAATCCTACCTGGTTGATTTGTGTCAAACAGTAGCCCTAATTTGATCACCTAGTGCATGCTAGTTGCATGGATAAGGGTGCCAAGCAAGTGTGCTTCAACTAGAATATGAAATGGAGCATGCAATCATGAATCCATTCCTTGGGAAACTTCTCATGCATGAGTGCTCTAACTGAATAGGGACTTGTGCCCTTCTACTAACAAGTACAATAGATCATGCATATTAAGAATAACAAAATCAAATATATGATAATAGAAAATATCTATCTAAAATTTGAATCACTAAATATGAAACAACATCTAAACTATAAATAACTGAAGGTTGGGACATGCATGTGCCCTCTACTAAAAAGTATTCCATATCATTGTCTTCTATGCCCTTCTTCAATTTGTTCAGTACTTATGTAAGGAGAGGTCGAAGGTGATTGTTTGTTGTATTGTCTACTACAACATCACTGTGAAGATCACTATCCAAGGAATAGGTAAAAACTTTGAAAACATTTTCATTAGAAATTTATTATATAGGTATTAATCATCTCATGCATGTCCATGTCGGTATCCATATGAATTTCTATTTATTGATTATGCTTCCCTATCTCTAGCTCTTAGTCAGGAGTATGTCATTGGCACTGTAATTGGCTGATATGTGTGTGTTTATTGTTCCTTTCTGTTCTATATAAATTGTAAGCTCAAATACTCTCCCATTTAATGTGATCTCTTTTACCATTTCATTGTATTTCAAAAATCTACATAGTGACAAGAACATTTCCTTCAATTAAAAAGAGGAAAC
The DNA here is from genome assembly GCA_001517045.1 of Pseudotsuga menziesii. Classification (NCBI taxonomy): domain Eukaryota; kingdom Viridiplantae; phylum Streptophyta; class Pinopsida; order Pinales; family Pinaceae; genus Pseudotsuga; species Pseudotsuga menziesii. The sequence continues at coordinate 50,229 of LPNX010407056.1, read as the reverse complement.
ATATAGATTGCATAATTCTATGGGATGATTGGGAAGATATGTTGCACATGTCTATTATTAATGTGCTGGTATTTTTATTTAGGTGTATTTTTTTTTAAACATGATTGGCATAGATTCAAATGAAGAATATATACTATCTTTTTAGTATCTTCGAGAAACATTACTTAAGGTTTGAGAAGAAAGTGTCTCCTAGGTTTTTATGGATGGTGCTTCAAATTGTGAGTGAAGTGCCCCTTTGTCAAGGAGATCCACTAAATTTATAAATTCTAATATTTTGATGCTTTTCTAATAGAATGGAATATTTACAACATTCCTTGTTCACATAATTCTAATTTCATTTTAAAAGAATAAATGTGCAACATATTTCTATTTCATTTTTTTTTTAAATGTGCAACATAGCTATGGGTTAAATCAAAATTTATAAAGCACATTTCCATTTCATACAAGAATTGAAATAGTATAAGATAATGCTTGAAATTGGATTTAGTAGTTTATATACCATTTCCGTAGCTCTCATGTCCTCCTCTGGTAGATTCCTTTCTTTGGTAGCTTCCATTCGCTAAACATATTGACCAAACCAACAAACTACCCTTCCGACTAGCTTATCATGATTCCTTAGGAAACCAATAGGTTTCGTAACCCCCCGAGCCCACAGTCTGATAATCCCCCATAGAATCCTTCCTTAGTTGAAATCTCTCAATCAACAGTGCATTTTTCCTCCTTTTCCTTTTAGTTCCCACCTCCTCATATCACTGAGTTAACCCCCTCCTCAGTCTTACTCATTTTCTAAAAAAAATACTAAGTCTAATTCTTCCTAAAGAAAACCAACCCCCTCCTTCTCCATCAAACCTCTCCTATATACCAATTTTCACCTCCTAACTTCATTCTTACTCCACCGCCTTATCTCCACCATCCTATTAGGATTATAAACCATTAGTACAATCACACTAACCAATAATAAAATAACTATAATATTAGTTCTAGGATTTCTCATTCTCTCGGCAAGTGAAATGGTTAAATGTTCATTTAAGTTTTACATTTTGATTTGACTTCCTATGGTTTATTTTAATGCAAGAGAATCATAACTTGTCTTATTCTCTTTTGAGACAAGTTAAATAGTATAAAATTACCCACCGCTTTGTCTTTAAATGTTTAGGAAAATATAATAAATAAATAAAACTTTCAAACTTAAATAATGATGAGGGTGGTTATATATTTATTATTAAATCAACCTAGATTCGACAAATGATGTTCTGATTCACAAATAAAGTTTGAATAATCAATAAATATAATATAATATCACTAAATCAACCAATCACTTTCAAAAATACTATTCTATTCATCCATATACAACAATCCAAATAAATAAATAAATAACTTATTCGAAACAATAATGAAACTTATCCTTAATAATAATAATAATAATAATAATAAAATAATAACAACAACAATAATAGTTATAATAAATAGATAAATAAATATAGCTATGATTGTTATACTTACAACATACTTCACTTTTAAACAAAACACCTATGACTATTCCAACATAATGATGAACATGTTAACAAAACACTATTTGTATACATAAAACAATAATTACACTAAATGTAACGATTATCTTATGACAATGTTGTCTTGACAACAAACAATTCTTTCCTAGTGAATCACTTAAACTTAACTAATAGATAAACTAATAGATCGGTTATTTATATGCACATGATTAAACAATTATCATTCAAACCTCATTAATGCACAACTCAATCTTATCTAGAACAACATTACATTAATTTATCACATCAATACCAGTGTACATGTACAAGGTTTGCGTGTGTGTCTAGCATACGCATAGATCATATATGTACTATAAGAAAACATCATGTCATCCATGCATATATACTAACTCAAAAAATAATAATCATTTTTGCACACATAAGAATCATACATATAATACATGACGATCACATAGATATAACCATATGAGCATACATCGAACATAATTATTTTAGCATGAGCAACCTTTAATAATTAACGAATCAAGTTATAATGTCAATATACTTTAAGTTCATAATAGATAATCAATAAATTATTCTCAAGGGAAACGTGCTCGCTACTACTATCTTGGTGTCATAACACTAACCTCGAAACAATACTAGCTAACATATCCTCCCATCCTAACCTGCTTCTACATCCTCCATATCCTTCCTCTACTAGTAAAGATGTGACGTCGCCTTCACCAACCTGGCCACATATAGAATTTGAGAGAGGTAGCGCCGGCTAAATAATGGACCTAACCTCTCCTAGCTGGCATCCAATCATCCTCATCACACGTCTAGGGAAGCAAGACTCAACACAGCCCTTCCACGAACTTGACTATCATAAAACATAGGGTGGGAAACACCTCCATTCCTCTCAACATACTCGGTCTATACCCCATCAAAAATCATATCTTGTTGCTATCGAGATTATCAAAATGTGTGATCGTATCATCACTTTGGTCAATATGGTTTCTTCCATAAGTGATTACTTATCCACACATCATATTCAATACCCAGCTCTCACTTAGCCCCTATGCCATGTGGGTTAGTATTTTTCAAAATACACATGTTTATAACATTATTTCCACTCGATCATCAATTGATCCACAACATCATCATTATTTCTTTTCGTATAACAATTTTAGTTCATCACAGTTACACATGACACGTAATAATTCAATCAATAACATCATAAGATGATATCTATTTACCACATCCTATATTTAACATTTTATTAATGAAAACATTTAAACATATAGTGTCATCGTAAAATAAAGGAATCCCATGATATTCACAACATTGTAATAACAGAAACATAGTATCACCATAATCATGGTGACATCATAAACATAGTAACATGATAATCCTAGTGCCATCATAAACATGGTAACATCATAATCTCGGTTCCATCATTACATAAATAAATCATACTCGATAGATTTGAGTCTAAAAGATAAGAAGCAAATAAAGTGCAGTATGTATCTCTAATAAATATGTCTCATTAAAATATTGGGCATTACATACACCTGCCCTTCAGGAAACTTCATCCCAAATTTATGGTAAAAAATAGTGAGGGAAAGTATCGACACATAGTCTTTGCATCCTCCCATGTATTAAAACCTAGGCTATGCCTATCCTATTGGACATTAGATGATCCACATGAAAATGTTATCTAAGATTTACTTCTTTCATTATATGTGATGTGTTTTTATATCAATTATGTATCATATAAAAGCAACTCTTATGCCCTCCTTAAGGATCTCAAATTGTAACACCCATCAAGTTCCATTACCCCTTGATCGAGTGTTACCTACACCAATTAATATAATTGCCAAATGTTATAGCTCTTTTATATAGCGAATTATAAGGGAATCTCAACTCCCATTTAACATTTTTCTTGTAAAGGTTTTTGTTATGATACTTTATAAACTTCTAGTTCATTGTACCATGTTTTGTCCTATACTACTTGCTTTTAAAGTTTAATATTTTAAGTAGACCCCAATAGTGATGGAATATTGTGCATTTTACCATAGAAATTCAAATAATGCTTGAATATCAACCACGTACCCATTATCAATCAACTCTTGGAGAAGTAGAACTCTTACTAACAAGTTTCATGTGATACATAGATTACTTACAACTTAAATTTTAACACATGGATTGCATCCCTCCTTATTACGATTACTCACTAAAATTTACATAGTCTTTTTCTTATGAGAATTAACATCTCAAATACTTCACTTTTATATTTTCATACTATTATTTATGTAAGAATATACATATAAAATTTCCTTCTTATGGTATTTTATTTATTTATTTTTATTTTACTTTTATTATTATTATTATTATTATTACATTACATTTTTATTTATATATAACAACAATCATTGTTTTAAGTCTCCAACGTCTTAAGAATCCCAAATCTATCAAAACAACTTGTAGACATGTTACTTTGTATCAATCGTCATATTAATCCATAGGGATTTCATACACAAGTTTGTAAAGGAAATTATCCTAGTCCCATAGGCCCTATCATTTCAAACAAATTTTTGAGAGCATTCATTAGTTAAGCTCATATTGTTATATAGTTCACTATAATTCCACTTAAATAGGTTATTACTACTCATGTGGTTGTGTTATTATTCACATGCCTTTGATTAATTGGCTAAAATTTACATGATTTTTTTTCTTTTTATATATATTAAGAATCCAAATTAAATCCCGTCGGCTAACTTACAATAAAATAAATTTATAAATTACAATTTATTCTATATATGAGCTCTTCACCTAATCTGTCTTCTAATGCTTGCAAATTATGTATTTTAAAGAGTCGTCTTTTGTTTTGAATTTTTTTTAGAAAGGTTGGTCATTTTTCCTTGTTGTTCATAACTTCATCATTAACTTTTCTTTAATATGTTCTTATTTACATATATAAGCCTTTATGTTCATAATTGTGTTTATATATCATCATATTGTTATTATATTGTTATGGCATAGTTGATTTGTGGTCTTAACGTCAATCTGATAGCTATACTAATACATAACCTTGAATATGTCTTGCATATTGTTGTACAAAGTTTAAGTATCCTTTGACTTTAATTCTCCTAGAGTTGGTCCCACCTACCTATTAAGGATCCCAATTTAGTTAAGTAGAAAGAAAATAACTTGTCTTTAACCAAGTTGGTAGGCAATTTGATCATGTATAGGAATATCATTTTTTGTCCTTTACTATAGAATAGTGTTTATAAAAAGAAAATAAACCTTATCAACTTTCTTCTTTTCATATATATACTTTGTTATCGCCATCATTTCCATGTTAATTTCATTCCTCCACTCCACTTTATACTTTATTACCCCTTCTCTTGTAGTTTACTTTGCTTTTATTTTATACATTTATAAAATATAGTAATATTTTTTCTACACCAAATACACTATTATTTTCTCTTTTTATATCTTAGATATAGGCTATCTTACATATTAACCTATGTATTATCTATATTCATCATATTCCATGATTTCATGCACTTCTAAAGTAGGTTCTTCCAAACCTATAAGTAGTATTGATACATTATTTTAACTTTTCTCACATTTAATTTAGTTCTTAACGTGTAGTGCCCTAGCAAGTAAGCCTCATATTATTCCAAAAATACTTATGGTTTCAATTGATACCTATATCTCTTCTATCTTTATAGTCCTAACTAAATTTTCCACTAGTGCAATCATTGGTGCACATCTTGAATTTTGGACCACCAGCCCTCTTACATACAAACTAATTAATTTAACTCGAAAGCTTATTAGCATCTATTGTCTTTAATTATTCCTAATTACTCTTATGTCATTGATTATTCCTAAATACTCTCATGTCATTGATTGCTTATACTTCAACTTCTTCTTCTTCTTCTTATTATTATTAATGAAAAAAATAATTATTTTTTTTCTCTTTTTTTTTTCAAAAATCGCAATAAATGCCATAAAATCCATTTAGAGAGTACACTTGTCTCATGGTCATCCATAGACTAAAAGCATAAATGGTTGTCGTGCACCTAAAGCACCCCCAAGTCTATAAATGCAACATGAAAAGTCACCACTCTACTCATATATCTATTAGAAAAAATTTGGCATTGTGATCTCCCTTGGAAACCCTCTATGCCTCCTTCGTAGTATACCTACAATTAGTTGTAGGTGGAGGCCTTACAATAACACCCCAAAATTTTGAGATATTAACTATTGTCAATATTTTCAACTCCTCATAACTATCTAAATTGTTTAATTATTTTGCTAATCCATGTACGTGTTTTGTAACACATGATGTTTTAAGTAATAATAAAATACATGTCTTTTCTTTACCATTATACACACACACACATAACTTTACACATATTTTATTATTATTGTAAACTCTAAATAACATATTTAAGTATTCATTAATATTTATACAATCCTCATTTATTTAAGTGCTAACTAATGTCTTGTGTATAAAACCAACTATCTTCAATTTCTCCATAGACATAAATGTTATATCCTACCAATTTCCATTTGATGTAAATGAGTGACCATCAAATCTAACAAATAATTAAGTTTTTAATAGAGGTTCCATCTTCCAAATATTAAATCTTAAATAAAATAACATATCTAAGAAATTCGTATATATATATATATATATACATTAATTTCAATTCCATTGAATCTTACAACTAGTTTATCAAATCCGTAAAAATTTATTAGTGTAATAAATTTAAGTTATAGCATTAAATTAACACCTTGACTTTATAGTGAGAATGTCTAAAATCTCATTGAAAATCCATATTCAATGTAATTGTAAGATTCAATTAACAATTAGGCTTACTACATCCATACTTTTAGTCTCACTTGTAGATGAAACTAAATCTAATCCTTAAGATAATCTTAATTCACAAGTTATATAATCTCAAATAAAATAATCATCATTTTAATACTTAATTGAATTTACAAATAAAATATTATATTTATTACTATTATTATTATTATTATTATAATATTTTAATTTATTTTATTTTATTTATCAAATTCAAAACAAAACACAATTCATTATACCATTTGTTTATTGAATAAACTATTTTTATTTATATGTAAAATGCTTATGTTATTAAGATTTAATACAAAGCTTACAAATTTAAACAAACCATTAAATGCATTTACTAAGTTGATTTGTCGAGGTTGTTTTGAGCAAAGGCACGCAGCGAGAAATGTGCAGTGTTCAAATCTAAAAGAAAATAAAAGTCTTGCTATAAAAATAATAAAAACAATAAAAAATGAGGATAAAAAAAAATTACGAAGATAAATGTTTGACTCAAAATCCCGTTACGATCTCCCAGTATTTGTTCCAGCTTCATTCAAGTTTGGGTTAGAGTGTGACTCATAAAAATATTTGTTCCAACCTTTATTCAAGTTTGGGTTGGAGTGTGATTGATAAAACTATTTTCACTCCAATATAACACGGGTTATTTATGTTATCAACTATATTAAAATGACACGGGTTATTTATGTTATCAACTATATTAAAATGATTACCAATTTATTTACATTTAAAATGATTGTTGGTGTTTTTTCTGTTTTGTTTTTAAATAATTAAAACAATGTGTAATTCCATTTAGTTTATATAAGATCAAGCATTGTTTTCTATTTTTAGCCCGTTTATATAGAATTTAGTATTGTTTTTTCTTTTTTTCAAGGCCTATATAGTGAGTTTTTTTTTATAAATATCATTCAAGTTGATATAAAACCGACCATTTTTTTATTATTATCTATTTTCAGATCTATTTTTCCTCCATGATATCACTGTATAGAGTTTGGACACTTCTGAGATTTTATTTTATTTATTTAATTTTTTACATAAATTTACGAAGGCGGCTGAATATGTATAACTTAATCACACATAGGTCTCCGAGAACAATCTGAATATGTATAACCTACAAATTCATATGAAAATTCTGAAATACTCTCTTTATGCAATTATAAATGGTAAATTATTATATAATAGACCTAGGGTTAACCTATAGCCCTAGCGTTTACTGGTAATTTATCCTTCAAGAGCATGGTGATGTAGCTGGTAATTTTACCGTTTCAAGATGGCATTATAGTAGATGGGTTATTTGACTAGTTAGGGCGGCATTTATTTTTATAGTAAACCAACGTGGCCTATTAGTAGTCAATTCTACTTTCATAAACTGACATTATGGTATAAGATTTACCTTCAATAACCTTGTTTAGTTATTAAAAATCCTCATATTGGTAAATTTAACCTAAATAACATGCCCTATACCGGTTTTATTTTTCATTTCTATGCATTAAGCTTTGTGTATCTGGCTTATTATTTATTGCCAATCCTTACCTTGCTTACTAAGATTATAACTGGAACTGAATAGTCTCTTTATTATATAATAAAGAACGCTAGGCTGCCCATATTATTAGCCCTATTATCCAACTGTAACATCAACTTTTAGTGAAATCTCCCCATAGATCAATAGCTAGTATAATACGGAATGCAAATTTTCTCATAACATTGATTGATGATCCTGCTTGATTTGACCTAATGTGATGAGAGTAGCCCACTGGTTAGTTGTGTGTTTATTCCTTAGCTATTAATAGGTGTTTGCATTGGTTAGGGTCTTCATTGAAAGCATTGAGAGCATTGAGAGCATGCAAGAGGGATGAACGTGGCAGTATGGTAAGAGATGTCGTAGGTAAGCAGCGACTTCCAGACACCTCTTTCTTTTACTAAAGGCACTCTATTTAGGCAAATTTATAAAGGCTTTCGTTAATCAATGCCAACCTTCACACTTTTCAATTCTATTGTTGTTTTTTCAGCTTTTAAGATTCTCTTAAAAGCTTATATTTTTTATTTTCTTTTTTGGTTGTGAAGGCTAAGAGTAAGCAATCGTAATAAATTGTTGGAATTTAAGAAAAAGTGGAAATTTAGACAGTTGATTTACACATGATAGATATAGTCGACAAGACTGCAATTTTATTGAGCGAAGATAAACTCAAATCTCATACAGGCAAACCATTATATCTTAAGGATAGATTATGCAGTTGGCAATTTATGGGGAAGTGAGCGTTTATTGGGAATTGATAACGAACTGTTGTTAGCGCAACGCCTTTGAGAGATAAGATTTTAAGTGTAGATAGCCTACCCCATGAAGAGATCGGAATTTAAGGGGCAGCTTAAATGTTGTATATTTGGATTTGAGTGATCAATATTATTATATAAATAATACAATATGTCTGTTCAATTCTTAAAAATAGGATATTCCCTGGACATAGAGTAACTGGCATAAGCTAAAGGATTTGAGGAAATCATCTCTGTCATTGGAAATTGAGACTTATTCATTCGGTGAGTTTCATTAATAAATAAGGTTATCTAGATAGATTTTACTGTTAAACCAATATCGGTGAGTTTCATTAATAAATAGGGTTATCTAGATAGGTTTTACTGTTAAACCAAGGTTAGTTACTCTTTAATTGCATAGCTTCCCCTGACTGCAAATTCCCAATTGCTATGCAGAGGCAACAAGACAAAGAGATAATTAATACAATTCCACAGCTTGTTAATTCATGGGCTTAACGTTTCGAGTTTCCACTTGGTGACCACCTCAAAGAGTCAATTAGAAAGACATTCGCGACCTTTCTTAGTTGATCTTTAGCTTCCAGCACGTGACATCTAAATTCGAAACAGTTTTAGCTTGTGCTACTCCTAAACATTTGGTAGGTCCTGTATTTAGAATTGATTTCTATGTAATTGATTCTGCATATTTCAACATTGATTTCAGCAGTATAACAGTTTATCAATTAGTTTGGTTCACATTATTTATTTTGATAATGTTGGCCCAATGGGTAGCTTCTACTCTAGAGGATGAGTCTACTCATCTAGACTAGAGGCTGGACGATCCAAACCATTCTACAGTATCTTCCCATGGATGATAGATGATATGTGCTAGTGTCAACTACTCTCCAAGCTCGAAATGACCACTATGCATGTTGATTAGATTTCTTTGTCTTGGAGACTAGGTGTTTGTGCCTCTCAGCATCTCAAATAAAAGCATTCCATCTTGGGTTTACATTATTGTCCTTAACAGGAATAACAACATGCCAGGAATTAGCTTCGTGCTAACTATCCCCCAAATATTCTTCTGTGTTTCATTACCACTTAATTGTTCTTCTATTCCTACAGAGACGGACAACAACTTAATGATCATTGAGAAGAGAAATGAGTATTTTGAGCTTACTTAATCTACTGCCATTATCTATTGATTCTTCATATAAGTATTCTTATGTTTAAAATAAAAGAATTTTGGGGAAAAACAAAGATGAGTTTCGCGAGGTCCAAACAATGCTTCACCTAGTGAATTTTCATTTGGATTTTGATATATCAAATCCATACTATGATGAAGACGAGCCCAGCTCCGAGATAAACTTGAAATTTAGATCTGGTTTATTCCTTTTGACAAATTGCAATGTTGAATGCAATAGTTGTGGTTAAGACCTTGTTAACAGTACTATTCTAGACTTGTTTGCTGGGCCTCCATATTCTATAATCTAAGGACCAAGGGTCCTGATGTCTTTTTTACCTTACAAAAACATTTAGAAAATGTGTTGTTTGGATAGTTTAGAAAATGTGTTATTTGGATAGTTTATCATAAAACTAATTTATGTTTCTGATTCTTGTGAAGGATTTTTTTTTTAAGAAGTTTCATGTTTGCATTCGGTTAATATTGTTAATAACTATAACAATAGTTTTTTTTTTCATAAATGGTAGTCTATATGCATGATGTCCCTATAGACCGGAGCATTAGAACCTATGCTCTAATACCATTCCGAAGTGCGTTTTTGTCATGGAGATCCACTAAATTTATAAATTTTAATATTTTGATGCTTTTCTAATAGAATGGAATATTTACAACATAGCTTATTCACATAATTGTAATTGCATTTTAAAAGAATAAATGTGCAACATATTTCTATTTGGATTTTTTTTTAAATAATTGTGCAACATAGCTATGGGATAAAGCAAAATTTATAAAGCACATTTCCATTTCATACAAAAATTGAAATAGTCTAAGATAATGCTTGAAATTGGATTTAGTAGTTTATATACAATTTTCGTAGCTCTAGTGTCCTCCTCTTGTAGCTTCCCTTCATGCTGGCCTTAGGAAACCGACAGGTTTCCTAACCCCCAAGCCTAGAGTCCGATAATCCCCCATAGCAGCTTTCCTTAATTCAAATCTCTCAATCAATAGTGCATTTTTCCTCCTTTTCCTTTCACTTCCCATAGCCTCGTATCACCCAGTTAACCCCCTCCTCCGTCTTACTCATTTTCTCAAAAAAATACCAAATCTAATTTTTCCCAAAGAAAACCAACCCCCTCCTTCTCCATCAAACCTCTCCTATATACCGATTTTAGCCTCCTAACTTCATTAGTACTCCACCCCCTTATCCCCCCATGCTATTTGGATTCTAAACCATTAGTACAATCACATTAACGAAGGACAAAATAATTATAATATTAGTTCTAGGATTTCTCATTCTCTCCCCAAGTGAAATGGTTAAATGTTCATTTAAGTTTTACATTTTGATTTGATTTCCTATGGTTTATTTTAATGCAATATAATCATGACTTGTCTTATTCACTTTGGAGACAAGTTAAATAGTATAAAATTAACCACCACTTCTTCTTTAAATGTTAGGATAATATAAGAAACAAGAGCCACGTGGTGGCAATGTCCCCGACATTGTCACATGTTGTTGCAGGTTAACTTGAAAGATTAACATATCTTCCATGATCAACAACAAATAAACAAAAAGAGTTTGTTTCATATATAATTTTTTTTAGGTTTTATTTAATCTTTAACAATGTAAATAGGTTTAGCACATGCCATCAATTATTTTCTTCCGAGCCTTCACATTCCTTGTAGATATTCTGTAGTGATTCTACTATCAAAGTTGTCTAAGGCTTCGAGGCATAGGCATAAAAACTACCCACTACCCACAGTGATTCTACTATCAAAGTTGTCTAAGGCTTCTAGGCATAGGTAGAAAAACTACCCACAACATTTAGGTCGTCACGATACAAAAAAATCTCACAGACAATCCTACTAAAAATCCAACCACAAAGTTGGCCCTTGTTGGGCTAACTGGGAAGACCCGGGTTTTACCTATAACTTCACACCAACAAAAGACCCAGAGTGTTGGCCCTTTCGGCAGCATCCTGCGAAGGCTACAGTCTCACCCGAAACAGCTATGGGGTGCAAGCAGAAGAGAGAATCTTACTGTACCTTTAGTCTTTAACTATTAATAATCATGTAACACAATGCTAGTATCATCAATTATGTAGCTTCGCTATTAGATAAACAAACAGTTACTTGCGCAACCCTTATCTCGGAATTCACAGCGAAGCTAGTTATTAACAACAATCTTACTTTATCAGTTATTTACTTAACAATGCATAAAATATAATAAAAAATCAACACAAATGAACCACAACACCATATGTCACGTGGTTCACCCCGAGTGTAGGGGTTACGTCCACATAACTGCGCTTTATTTAACTCTTTACAACTAAAACGACAGTTCTGATCTCCGCACTCAACTGCAGATCCTTTCAGTCCTCAAAGCCGCGCACACAGCAGCACGCCTCTACGCACACAACTGCAGATATTCCTTTTCACCAAAACCCCTCTCCTCACACAGCTCCAAAGGTCGTCCACGCACACACCTCAGACTTAACTTTCTTACAAAAACCCTTATACAATCTCTTATCTTCGCATTACATTAGCTTCATAAGATAATCGTTCAAGACCTAACCCTACTTCTTTACATAAGTGCCTATTTATATAGAGCACTCTTACAAAACCATGGATTTACACCATGGGCGCCCAAAAACCCTAACCTTGGTTTTAACCCAAGGGTTAATTACAAAAAGGGGGTTCGAACCACCCGCGACACCCCTAAGACTATTTTAGGTTGTAACTCCGCTTACACTTCCTCCAAGACCGCGGAGTTACCAAAACTAAGGACCTTTAGGGTCGGAGCCCCAACAGCCCTCAAAATAGCGCATTCTTCATGCTTCTTAAAAATTCAAATCCTCCACCAACATGAAATTCCATTCACCCAATTTCGATGCAAAGAAATAGGAACCTCAAAACAAACTTAGGGAAAAATAACCCTATATTGCAAATATCAAGAGGGAGAACAAAAAAAAAATAGCCAACATATCAAACGAACCTCAAGTGTCTTGATAGCAACAGTGAGGCATGTGCGAGGCTTGATAGTAGTAGTACCATTCTCTTCTATTAAGGGTTTGAAAAAATAGCCGAACCCACCTCCACCGATAACATTCTCTGGCCTAAAGTTCCGCGTGGCATATTTTAGCTCATTGAATGTGAATTTCAACAACTGCATATTTCAGCTCATCGAATGTGAATTTCAACAACTCAGATGATATTCTTAATTACTCCTCGTGTGGGAACTTGGCAATGGTTTGCCACTATCATTGGGATTTTGGTTTTAGTGGTGCATTAATATGTCGTACAAATAAAACCCAGGGTTTTGTTGGATCGTCAATGCTCTCTCCACATCGATCCATGGAGTTGATTATATTAAAATTTGCATCCATCACTTCATGATATGGTTCAGAATTATCTCTCTTATCAGTTATTTATTTTGAGGGAGAAACTTACTTGGTTTATTTAATTGTTTTTGTCAAATAAATTTTTGGGATTTTGCCCTCAACTATTTTGTATTAATCAAACCAACTCCCACTACGAGAAGCAAATGCTCGTGTCAATACCATTAATTCAAACTAAGCATTTTCCAATGCCATTGCTTATGCTATCCGGTCTTGGGGCACAAAGTCCCAAGCAAACGTCACATACAAAAGACCAATAGAAGCTAAGTTAAATAAAAGATTTAAATTATTCAAAAAATAAAAATTAATCAAAGTATATAATAAAAACATTTAAAAACATTTGAAAAATAAAAATTTTAAATATACCTCTGGAATTAATCCACCTAAAGGATTCATATATATTATGTGTGAGGAACATAAAAACTTAGGTTATTAATCTTGTATTGTTTTTAAAAAGTTAAATATACATAACTTGAATCAAATTATTAATCTTGTATTATTCAAAAACTTCAAGGCCAAGCAAGGTATTTTGATTTTCAATTGGGTAAATACCCATAAGTCATTAAATTATTGAATTAGTTTTTTGTTAATAAAAAAATTTAAACCTAAGCAAAATATTTTTAATTCTTAAAAAAGTTAATATCAACTACTACAATTTTTAATAACAAAAAAACTGACATAAACATATAATGATTAATATTCAATACTATAATTTTTAATAAAAAAAAAATTGACATAGACAAAGAATGAATCAACCATAAACTAATAATCATGTATATGGTATACAAAGTTTTTTTTTTCCATAAAAAGTAGGATGTACGAAGTTATCAATCAGGAAGTGGACAAAGAATCCATGCGTTATGATTGACTCGCATGTTGGAATGAAATGAAAAATTTCACTTTAATTCAAATTTCATATATAACTATGTAACTATTTAGTTGATTTTTCATTTAATAGTTGTATAGTTATTTTCTTATATAACACAAATAGTCAAATTCACCTTGACTCGCATTCCTTTCCCGTCCCTTCCCTTTCTTTGAACATTATAATGCATTAATATGTATTAAAAGTCTTCTTGGTGGCCTCAAAAGTTTGAAAAAATATTCAAGTTAAAGTAATTTATAATGTTGTTAAAAATTGAAGGTAAACTAAGACCTATTCCATCTTTGCTTTTTATCCAGCCACGTGTCAACTTCATTATAATCATTTTCAAATTATTTATATAGATAAACGGAGTAGTTACACCCAAAATTTTTATCTCGAAATAAATATAATTTACATGGATTTTTGGATCCAATGGCTTTTCACCATTTCATATTTCTTAACATAGTTTTTTTTTGTCACTGTTTCATATTTCTTCACATAGTTTTTTTTTCTTTATCAACAAGTGTAATTATTGTGAAAAAATAAAAATAAAAAAATGGAATTTTACTTTGTGGTTTCTTCTTGTCATTCAATTAATTTTTTTTAACATCAATCAACTTTATGTTTAAACATAGGTTTTACAAGAATAATTCTATCTTTGAATTTTACGAGCAAAAGAAACAATAATGAATACAAACAACAATGTAACAATTCAACATTTCCAACCTAGGTCAGAATGCAGCTCTATGGATATTTAAAAAATTCAAAATATTCAACTATTTTTCTATAAAAAGCATATACACTCCCAAACTAATTTAAAAAAAATATTCACTTTAAAATTGATTTACACTAAGATTAATAAGCAATCTTTAACCCTTGTAAAACCGGGAATGCAAACAATACTAAGCAATCTTTAACCTTTCTAAAAAATCGAATACAAACTCTACTCATGGTTAAAGAATTAAAAAAACCATGAATAATATTGCATTGCTTTTTATTACAAAGACCCTCTGCGATAGTAAATGTTTCAAAATGAAATATCTCTTATTTTATATAGAAAGTAACTTAGCAAAATTTGGTGTATTTGGATTTCTTGGGAAGCTACTCATTGATAACATAAGGAAAAAGTTAAAATGTTGCTTACAAATCAAGTAACGCAGTCAATTGCCCAATATCGTTAGGCATAGATCCAGTAAGATTCCTTCTTAACAAATCGCTGGCAACAAATCCAATTATGCTGAACATTTAGAGTTTCACCTATAAGCTGTAAACAAATCCAAGAATTACACTTACATTTCCACAATTATTTTCACCGAAGAGCAAGAGCGGTTCTCATAGCTAATTCCTTCCCAATGTCTCAAATAGCATGGATCAGAAATCCAATCTTTAATGTCCAACCAGTTTTTGATAGCATCAAGAGCGTCAACTGCAGTTTAAGATCAAATGGGTTAGTCATAGAACGATAACATAATTTGAGGACAAGAAATTTAGTGAGGGTACTTACTGTCTTGTGAATATGTTGCAGGTTGAGTATCGACAACGAAATGAAATGACCCTCAATAGCGTTGAATAGAGGAGAACGACTGGAGTTACTGGCCTGAACCAGGTTTAAATCATACCTACTTTTATTGGATTGGAAAGCTAGTTCCAATTCGCATCAAAGTTATGTCTTCAGTCTTCCTTTCACCATTTATGGAAACATAAAATGTTTTGAATGGATTCAGACATACTTAGATTCTCGATCTCTGCAAAATACAATAGCATTAATGACTTGGTCCCTTCTAATGGTGTAAACTGAAATGGAAAGGGGGCTGAGTTGTTTGCAGTCCATGCACTTTGCATGACTGCAGTTCGAGGAAGGTATTGTTAGTTGAAATGAATTCATCAGAGCTTGCAAGATATGAATATGTGGGGCAAACATAATAATCTGCTCCTGATAGCGAGAAGCTGTCGAATTTGTCTCCAAGATACACAATTATTCAATAAAATTTAAAAATATGACAACTCACTAAAAGATAAATATTATATAAAATTCAAAATATATACCTAACAGTGGAATTTTCTATGAATGCCCAAGGCAACATTGTTCCTAGCTGAGCTTGTCGATACATACCATACTGGAGAGCCCTCATCTCGATACCACTGATAAAGGGATCATCACTCTCAGAGGTTTTGATGAAGCAAACATAGATCACTGTGCTTGAAGTAACCACGATGAATTCACCATAAAATCCAATTCAATATGTAGTTGTTATGTTTTGCACTGCCAACATATCCACTGTCTCAATAGAGTAAGCAGAGCTGGGCAATGTAATTTCTAATTACAAACCACTCTTAAAAGATGAGGCAAATTGGGAGCTACACGCAAGTGAGAAAAAGACTTGTTAAGAGGCTTTGGAAAGAAGCTTAGACTATGTAAAGAAGAACCCTGAGATTGTTTAGTGGTGTTCCCTATGTCTCCCGTTTCACTGACGCCATAAAATAATGATAAATTCATGGCAGCATTAAGAACATGCTAGCAAAGAGATGCATGCAGATAGCCACATGACCATTGCAAGGGCACAACTCCATGAACTAGCTTCAAGGTTGTCAGAGTGGCTCATTTCTCATTGCTCCTAGAAATGTACACAGACAATAACAGATAGGAAATTGCATTAAAATCTGCTTACGAGAGCCTGCCACCGGGTCCTCGGGCACAACACCCTAGGCAAACGTCACCTTCAGTGGACCAATGAGAATATAGTAAAATAGCTTTATAAAAAATAAATTAATACAACCCAAAATGTAACTATTGAAAAACTATAGAAAACACAAAAATTTCTTATTTCAAACCTTCAACTAATCCTCCTTGGCGAATCATATATATCCCCTTTCGGGGACATAATAAATAAAACTTTCAGACTTAAATAAGGGTCCCTATATATTTATTATTAAATCATCTTAAATTCAAAAAATGATGTGATTCACAAAAAAAGTTTAAATAATCAATAAGTATAATATAATATCACTAAATCGACCAATCACTTTCAAAAATAATATTCTATTCAACCATATACAACAATCCAAATAAATAAATAAATAACTTATTCGAAACAATAATGAAAGTTATCCTTAATAATAATAATAATAAATAGATAAATAAATACAACTATGATTGTTATACTTACAACATGCTTCACTTTTAAACAAAATACCTATGATTATTCAAACATAATGATGAACATGTTAACAAAATACTATTTGTATACATAAAACAATAATTAGAGTAAATGTAACTATTATGTTATGACGATGTTGTCTTGATAGCAAACAATTCTTTTCTAGTGAAGCACTTAATAGATCATTTATTTATATGTACATGATTAAACAATTATCATTCAAACCTGATTAATGCACAATCAATCTTCTCTAAAACAACATTACATTAATTTATGACATCAATACTAGTGTACATGTACAAGGTTTGCGTAAGTGGCCGGCTTACTCATAGATCATATATGTACTATAAGAAAACATCATTTCATCGATGCATATATACTAATTGACAAAATAATAATCATTTTTGCACACAGAAGAATCATACATATAATTTATGAGGATCACATAGATATAACCATATGAGCATACATCTAACATAATTATTTTAGAATGAGAAACCTTTAATAAATAACGAATCAAGTTATAAGGTCAATATACTTTAAATTCATAATAGATAATCAATCAATTATTCTCAAGGGAAATGTCCTTGCTACTACTATCTTCGTGTCATAACACTAAGCTCCAAACAATACTAGATAACATATCCTCCCATCCTAACCTACTTCTCCATCATCCCTATCCTTCGTGTGCTAGTAAATATGTGTCGTTCGGCTTCACCAACCTCGCCACATATAGAACTTTAGAGTGGTAGCGTCGGCTAAATAGCGGACCTAAACTCCCCTAGAAGGCATTCGACCATCATCATCAGATGTCTAGGGAAGCGTTAATCAGCACAGCCCTTCCACGACCTCGGGTATCATAAAACATAGGGTGGGAAACACCTCCATCCCTCCCAACATACTAGGTCTATACCCTATCAAAAACAAAAATCATATCTTGCTGCTATCAAGATTATCGAAATGTGTCTTCGTATCAACAGTTTGGTCAATATGGTTTCTTCCATAAGTAAGTACTTATCAACAAATCATATTCAATACCCAGCTCTCACTTAGCCCCTGTGCCATGTGGGTTAGTATTTTGCAAAATACAAATGTTTATAACAAGCATTTCCACTCAATCATCATTTGATCCACATCGTCATCATTATTTCTTTTCGCGTAACAATTTTACTTCATCACGGTTACACATCACACAAAATAATTCAATAAATCACATCATAAGATGATATCTATGTACCACACCCTATATTTAACATTTTATTACTGAAAACATTTAAACATATAGTGTCATCATAAAATAAAGGAATCCCATGATATTCACAACACTGTAATAACACAAACATAGTAACACCATAATCATAGTGACATCATAAACATAGTAACATGATAATCCTAGTTCCATCATAAACATGGTAACATCATAATCTTGGTTCCATCATTACGTAAATAAATCATACTCTGTCGAGTTGAGTCTAAAAAATAACAAGCAAATAAAGTGCAGTATGTATGGCTAGTAAATATGTCTCGTTAAAATATAGGGCATTATAGTGAGGGTGTTAAGAAACTCGTCATGGAGAAGTTTAAAATAATTGTTAATACCCCTTGTGCCACTCATTGCATGGATTTTCTTCGCTATACAAGTTTCCTAAGATTAATGGGGAAATTCATAGGGGAGAAACATTTATGAATTTAATCATCAACCATTCAATTTGAGTGAGAATTTATAGGAAGCATTCTATAATGAAGTTATTGATATCTATTGATTTAACATTTTCCCTATTTATGTCAATTGTGAAAAGAGTGTCCTAGGAGAAAATAACTTCAAATATTTTCTGCGGGAAAGTGAGTGGGATAAATCTCTTCTTGCAAATAGTTGTAAAGGAATGATTATGGAATAAATAATTCTAATTAATAACCATTGAAAATTTATTGTTAATATCTTAAAATATTGTGAACCAATCGTTGATATGCTAGACATGGTTTATGGTTACTTCCCTTGCATGGGTTTTGTTTAAGAGGGCATGAATTGTTGCAAGGAACTGTTATTGGGTAGTTGAAATTTTATCCTAAATAAAAGATAATTACATATTCAAAATCCATTTAACTTAGGGGTTGGAATCTATAGAAAAGGTAGGAGGAACATCATGCTCATGCTCTTTAAATGTGATACTTCTATTGAGAGGCTTATGGTTGAGGGACAAAAAATGTATTTCAGTTTTCTTGGTTCATGGTTTTTATGATGTTGGGATAAATTGCTCATCTTCTATAGGTTGTTGTAATTATTTTAACAAAAGAAGATGGATTTCATTGATGTATAGGGATTTTAACTTCTTAATATATATCGCCATTCATGAATGAAGAATTCTTTGTTCCCCATTTTTCATGATTTTAATTTTTGGTACAAGTTGCTTGTTACATTGAAGGATTTTCTTTATGGATATGTACCCCTAAAAAAATTTGTTTCATATAAACTTGTTGGCCTATACAACGGGTTTTTAAAAACCACTTTTTTGTTGACCTGTCCTTGCAATTACTCCCACAACGTATGACTCGGTCGTGTTGATGTGTTGGGAATTTTGTCCAATAATATCCCCTTCACCTCGTCTCCTTTTGAATTTGCAAGTTAGATTCCTAGATGATAACAGTGTCAAAATGTCTTTCATTAGGAACTACTCTTAGTATTTCCTCCACCTCTCCTCCTTTTGACTTTGCAAGTTAGATACAAAATTTCTAGATGTGGATTTTACTCAAAAATAAGGTGAATACATGCGTGTAAAATTTGATGCACTAAAAACAATGGAAAAAGGTGTCATCCATGAATTCGAATTTCTCCTTGGTATTGCAAAAATTGGGCATACTTCATTGACCAAATATAAACTCTTGTAGATGCATTTCCATAGATAAAATCCAAGAAGCAACTGATGAGTCAAAGGAAATGTTGAAAATCCAAAAAGGTACATCTAATCAAATGCATTATGACCCTTTTTCCAATAAACATGATTTTAAGAGAGAAGTACATAGGTAGGAAAACTCGCAAAAGATACATGGGGTAGGTGAGAATAAGAAAAATCGTGCTAGATCTCTGATATTGTCTGATAAGAAAGACATGAAGATGTTCAATTCGATTCAGGCTGGGATTAAAAATTACAGTTGATTATAAACATCTAAATCTGACAATATGAGGTACAAACTAAATATAAAGAATCCTACCAGCCATTTTGAGGACCATTTGAGGTCTGATGCTGCTCATGCAGTTCCTACAAGCCATTTTGAGAACCATTTGAGGTATGATGTTTCTGTTGCAATATTTTTAATTAATGAGCCATAGTTGAAGACAACAAAAAGAGATTTTAAAACATCATCACAAAGTGAAAGAAATATTCATAATGATTCAGACAATATTTTTGAATTTTTCTTCTTATCTTGAAGAAATTATGATACAATCACTAGATACATGCATTATTTCAGAGCTAACCATGAGTGAAAACCAGTTTGGTTAGAAAAGGAAAAACATGGAAAAAGAAATTAGAGGTTCTCGATTAGTGCCTGAAAGTGAGTTCCTAGATCATAGAAAAACAGTGACACATAACATTGTCGGCACTTTTGAATCTTTTACACATAGAAACAATGAAGAGAGAATTTAGGTTTCAAACTGTAAAGAAAATTTGAAGGGTGAAAAATATTATGAAAATATTCATGAAAATTATGTTTCTAATGTCAAAGATCATGTGCTTTCTACATTTGTGACTAAAGACAATGAAGTTAGGGTAGCTCCAAACACTTCTTTGCATTATAATTCCATTCTAAATAAGAGAAGAAATCTCTTGAATAAACATAATTCAAGGTTCTTAACTCTACCAGAGATCAGATTATCAAATAAAAAAAAATATTTTCACGAAAACTCGTACTATCAAACTAAATCATCGAGAAGTAAATGTTCTTGCCTACTGTCAGTAAAAGTAGTTTCCTACTATCAGATATAACCTTTTGATTATATGCTTTCTAGAAGTGGGTTACGTTGGTTGATTACTTTTCTCCCACCTAGGCAGTAAATTAGCTGACTTGGAATAAGATTCTATGGTCTCCCTACAAATATAATACCTATATTCCCTTGGTACTACAAGGAGGGGAGGGTGGATGTAATCAAGCTGTAAAGATTCTCAAATGTTGTTTATTTTATCTACCATTTTCATTAGGAAAAAGAGGCTTCTAATTCTACGCTTTTCATTTATTGCATCTTCCTATCTATAATTTCATGGGTGCTTCAACTCCAAGAGTGGTTTCATTACTTATATTATAATTCTAAGATTTATCTCACTTCTTTGTTCTAATATCCAAGTCAAATATCCCTAGGTCTCTTTGTACAAGTGATGAGTGGAAAATGGTTCAAGATGTTCATGTACACTCGAAATGTTGGAGGTTAGTTTAATAATGAGGTAAAAGTCAAGCTATCCAACATGTACACTCTCTTTTTAGTATGTTTCATATAATGTAGAAAATACGTCATTATATTATGTCTCTATCTTTTCATCTATCACATGACCTTTGGTCTAATTGAATTATGTCCATTCCATTTGTGTTGGAACATGTGTATTCATTGGAAGCTATTTTGAATGTGAAAATATCTATTGTTGGTTTGTTATTTGTATGAGTGAAGATCATGCAATGCAAAATTTGATTTATACTTTTGTGCTCTTAGTCATGCTAGCTCAACTTGGTCGAGTTATCTGGATTTTGTATTAAGGATAAACTATTGTTGACGTCAATTTTGTCTCTTAGTATTTTTTTTCTTTAGTGGAAGCTTTGATGACACTTTATTTATAAATTATTGCGAACACTTCTATTTTGGAGACTAAAGATGGATAGGAAAATCGTTGGGTTATATTTGATTGAAAGAAGGACGAGGGCACAGCATGGGAGTGGATACATAGTGCTAGAGAATGGAATGGAGACCGTGATGACAAAAGTATACATTCATATATATTCATGAGGTTCTCCTTAAAAGGAATTATTATTATGGACATCACTTTGGATATGGGGATAAATTGGGATGTCTCTAAACTAAAAACTTCATTATTAATGTTTTTTGACAACTTATCATTGCAAGTGCTATATACAATCTAGCTTTGGTACTAAGAGCTTGCATAACAGTACTCAACAATTTATTTACATGGATTAATACATGGATTATGATTGTTGAATTATCAATCTTTGTAAGTGATTTCTGACTGGGTTGGTCAAAGAAGGGATTCAATCTCACCTAGATGCACATTTCTTTGCCATTTCGGTCGAGTTTCCAAGGTTCAACAACAAGGACAAGATACTTGTTCTTCAATTTTCTTTAAAGAATGAGCAGAAACTTGATTGCGGTGGTGGATATGTGAAGCTACTGAGTGGTGATGTCGACCAAAACAATTTGGCTAGAGATACACCATACAGGCACCTACTCAACTCGCCCTTCTTCAAAATTGTTTCCATTAATTGATGCCTTAAAATTATGTTTCTTGCCTTTGTGAAACAAGGTATACATTTTAAGAAATAGCTTTGCTTTAATGTCTAACTAGACTTTTTTGTGATGGAAGTATCATGTTTGGTCCGGATATATGTGGTTATAGTAAAAACAAGGTCCATGCAATTGTTGGTCATGGTGGATAGAACCATACTATCAAAAAGGATGTATCATGTGAAACTGATGATTTGACTCATGTTTATACTTTCATTCTTTTCCCTCATGCTACCTACAACATTCTCATTGACAACAAGGAGAAACATTATGGAATTTTATACACTGATTGGGATGTCTTACAACTAAAACAAATCAAAGATCCTAATTCCAAAAAGGTATAACCTACTCTTGCATTTTATTGTGCATGTTTGTTATGAATGTGTGCACTAATTTCCTTATGGTGATGTGTTGATTATGTGTAGCCATAATACTGGGAACACAAAGAATACATTCATGATCCAGAAGAAAAAAAGCATGAGGTATGAATATCAAGGCCCTGATTTGTTTTCTTTTTTTCACATTCCTTATTTTTTTGTTTTGTTTATGTTTCTTCTCTAGTTTAACAATATGTAATTATTGTATCTTTTAAGCGAAAATGACTTGGGTTTAGATGTCTATGATTGACTATGAAGGATTAACAATTTATAACCTTTGTTTGCAGGGATATGATGACATTCTAGAGGAAATTCCAAACTTAGATGCCACCAAGGTAATCAAAAGTATAAACTATATCGGCCTATTTTAATGTTCCTTTACTTTTCAAATTTTTTTTTTTTTAATTTGAATGTGTTTGTGATGATAAGATTTTAAAGAACAAAGTAGGAAGACAATTCTAGATTCTACTATATCTAGAATCGAGAAAGATTAATCATGTTGAAACCTAGGATTGCCATGAGTTGATGTCCTATATTTCTATAAATGTCCCATGTGGAATAGATGGTAACAACTCTCTTTCTTCAACTCGATGATTCAATTTTGGAGTAAACTTCTAGGTTCTAAAGTTATCTTTAGTGGCTAAGAAGCCATAAGCTCCAAGGTATCTCTCACGACTTGCACCTAACCTTGAGTGTAAAACACCAAGGGTTTGATCACCATGATCTATGCAAGGCATTGTAACCTTGCATGATTCTTTAAATATGTTATTGTTTTCATTGGTTCTTAATTGGGAAACAATGCAAGAATACACTTGAGCACCTAGAAGTAGAAAGTGTTGACTCTCCACCATGCCTCATGAATGCATAAATTGCATTGGTATTCTTGTGAGTTGTTTCATAAAATAGGACTAACTTTCTCACATGTCTAACTACTCACATTAGTTACTGTACATAGAAATAGAGGCTATTGAGTGCCACAATCAGCCTCAAATTAAAACCTAATAATTTTTCTTTTCTTTTGGTAGTACCAAGAGACCAGGTTGTCTAGACAATGAAATGCATCATTGCATGATTGGAGATATGTTTTACTCTAAGGACCCCATCTTGATTAATCTAAATTTTACATCTTGACTGCAGAAGATGTCTTTTCTAAATTTTGCATATTATACACGTCCTTTATTGAGACGGGAGGCATTACACTAGAGAAAAACTTGGTCTTGCACTTCCAAGGATGAAGAGTTAAAATGTTGTGTGGTTATTAATTTTATCCTACTAATATTTGATTGGTTTAACCTTATACTTGTTCATTTAATGTTGTTTGTGGAAAGTGGAGGTGACAATCTTCACCTTTTAAGTTTCTTCTTGTCTAAAGTAATGTTCANCTCTCTCTCTCTCTCTCTCTCTCTCTCTCTCTCTCTCTCTCTCTCTCTCTCTCTCTCTCACACACACACACACACACACACACACACACCACACATGCATGCATGCATATCATGCATGTAACTCTAGTAATTTCAACATGGTTTGGACATATGTGCAATAAAATAATAATATTGAATTTAGGACAACTTCACTGATTTAGTTTTAATTTTCACATCCATAGGACTGGGATGATGAGGAGAATGGTGAATGGAAATATCCAACCATTCCAAATCTAGAGTACAAAGGACACTGGAAGCCAGAGCTCCTCGATTCAAACTATTATAATTTTATTTTTTGTATATCATTCCTTGCCTATTTTGTTGTATATTAGATGTGCTTCCTTATATTGATGTGCTAATTGTGCATTCTTATAATGATGCATCTATTGTTTTGGCAGAAAATCAAGAATTTGAAGTACAAAGTAAAATGGGTTGTATCAATTATTAACAATTCGGGGAAACTATTGAATTTCAGTAACACTTTGATTGAAATTGACCATTGTCTATATATTTCAAGTTCATTTAGTTTTTCATATTCATTCATTATTCATGACTTTGGGATACATATGAAGCAGATTTTGAGGATGCTACAGAACTCTATGTTTTTCCCAATATGAAATACTTAGGAATTGAGTTATGGTAGGTATGTCATAGATCATTTTTACCTATGTTAGTCATTTATATAAACTATTTCATATAATAAATATTCATTGGCTATGATTATAGGTTAAATTAGGAACATTATTTGACAACATTTTAGTATTTGATTATCCTGAATATGCAAAGAAGTTGGAAGACGAGACATGGGGAAAACACAAGGATGTAAGTTGTTTCTTGGAAACTATACTGTTTAGTTCTTTACTTTATTTTTCTAGGTCTGCAGGTCATCATACTCTTAACATATTAAAATTACATTTCATCGGGCTGAAAAGGAATCTTTTGAAGAAGAAGATAAAAAGAAACATGAGGTTAGTGTATTGTGTACTTGAAATTTTAACATTTAGAAAGATAAGGTGGATCAACATGCTTTGCAATGAAGTGCAATATATTTTCTCTTGGTATTTTTCCTCTATGTTGCATAAGATGTTTAATAAAATTGTAGAAGTTGAAATCTTTAATCCTCATAGTCCAAAACTTGATTTCCCCTTGTACACTAATTAATTATTTACTCAACTACTACTGATTGTTTCCCCTAAACATAATAGGGAGGAAACTAAGGATTCTGAGGATGACAACACAACTGTAAGTTTTGAAACCATTTTCTTGAATTTCAATTTTTTTAGCCACGAGATGTAGAGTTACCTTTCTAAGAAAACTAGGTTGATTGTGTAGGTTGAATGGCAAGGTGGTTCATGATATCCTTATTAAAGTGTAATATGAATTGTTGTTTCATGCTTGTATTTCTAACAAGATGAGAATGAAGATCTGGGAGAAGAGGAGGATAAGGACGATCATGTAAGATTTATGATGTGTATCTAACCCCTATGTATTCTTGATCTATGCAGGATGTATTTTTCAATCAAATTTGAAAAAGTTTGCTATAATGGAAATTATGGAACTCCAATACACATTGATGTTTCTCTTTCAGGATGAGTTGTAGGTGATATACATTATCTGGAAGTAAGTTTAGGTAGAAGTGCTAACAACAATTCAAATGGCTGAATTAGATGTTAGAAGAACTAAGGTATTGGGAAATTTGAAAAAACATATTCGGTGGAAAGTTTGTTCATATAGTGCTCGCAAATAATTTCTTTCTTTCCGCAATGTTTCCATTGATCTTCAGGCGTTATCGAGAGGTATTTCATGTTCATGTATTTGAAGGTATGCTGGTTCTAAATGTTTATGCATTTTGAGTACACCTGCTATTTGTTGGAATTGTTTATTTTTTCCATGTTAAATCTTATGAAATTACTATGTACATTTTTCAGTTATTTGTTTTCTCTTTTTAGTGAGAAGAAAAATGTATTGTTTAACATGTGTTTTTTATAGGTAACGTTACTCGCAATCTTTATAAAAACATGAGGAGGGAGGCTGCTCCAGTGAAGATACAGAAGCACGTGCATCGATATAAAGCTCAGAAAGTTCAAAAAGTTCAGAAAGCTCATAAGCACATGCAATGCAGATACAGAAGTACATGCACAGATAGAAAGCTCAGAAAGTGGGCCATTTAGTATGAAGACCCTGTTGCAGAGGCTTTTCCATTGAGTATGAAGAACCCGTTGCTGAGGTTTTCAAGATGCTAAGTATGGTTTTGATGTTCCTTTGAGATCTAAGTATGGATTAGTAGCCAAGTACAAGTGGGATGGTTTATCTATTGTAATATTTTGAAAATTTATCAATGTACTAGATGATTTTCATGTAAAGTTATATGGAGATAGTTTTTGAGAAAAATCATATTTATTGTAATACTTGGCATTTCATATAATGTAATTTGTGGTTTAAAAATTATATGGTTATATTTTATATTTTTTATAAGTGTTGTAATTAACTAATTAACATGGCATTGCATAATTCACATGTGTATTAAATGATGATAAATAATGTATGATTATTTTTTCAATTTAAACATAATATCATACTAAAATTTTATATTGATTAATAATGAACACCATTAAAAATACTAAAATATAATAACCACACATAAAACGACTAAAAATGACTAAATAATGACCAATAAATGAGATTAATGACCAACATTCGCATAGAAAATGACCAAAAAATTAGAGATACATGACCAAACAATGAGATATAAATGACCAAAATTCGCATATCAATGACCAGAAAGTAGTTTTGGTGGCTAATTTACGGTCTTTTATTATGTGACCAAATTTGGTCATATTCTAGTTGGTCATGTGGTCATTAATTTGGTCGTAAATGTGGTCACATATTTGGTCATTGATTCAAATATATGACCAAATTAATGACCAACTCACAAGCTATAAATAACCAATTTTGGTTGCGTAATAAAAGACAATAAATTAGACACCAGTGATCGCCAAACCAATAGTGGTCATGGATATGCGGATTTTGGTCATTTTTTTTGTCACTAATCTCTCATTTCCCACTAGTGAGCCACAGACCGAATCCTCCTATTATTTTTCTCCTTTCTTAATATTCTCAGTTCTTCTATGTATAAGTCAAACATATGATGTAATAATGAATAATTCGAGAATAATACGATTTTATGTAAGATGATGAACTATTTGTTTCAGCTCTCAATTTTTATAAATAAAGGAGTTGGTCTTTTTGTAGTTCTTTCCAAGAGGCTTCCTAGATTCACATAGAAATTGACTAATCTTTAATAAAATATCAATAAATGGACTTAAACATAGTGAATTCAAATGATTTATATTCCTATATTTAGTTAATACCCTAATAATAATAACATATGTTTCATATTGACAATTTGATATCCATTGAGGTTGTTTGGAAGGTATTGAATTTAAACTAGTTGAGTTGTCTCACAGTGTTTCTAGCTATAATTTTCCTCCTAAATTATGCTAAGCCACTCCTAAATTCTATTTTCTATCTAATCCAATATGATTATTCTATTTTTCATATGAATGGGTGACCAAGAGCCTCGAAGTAGATTTCAACATCGTGGATGCTCGAAACCTAAATGCTCCCAATGCTTTATGCAAAGAAAACTTGATATTGTGAATATCCTTTGAAGGAATTCTAATTTGATGTTCCTCTTATATTATTTTGCATACTTGTCATGACCATAGAACCATACCCTGACTCTTAATCAACTTGAGAAGAATATATCATTTTTTTAAGCAAAACTAGTCAATCCCAGACCATTTCTAGCACCTACTTTTGAGTCTTTTTTATTGAATCTTTGTATTAGAGTTGATATCTCATGATCTATAATTTGGGGATATTACGGTGGTATGATATAAATTTCATATACACCCATGGAAATTATGTTTGCAAGTTCATAGTTGTAGCCATGAGATTGGTACCTATCATAGTTGAAGAATGTGATTATGAATTGTATGAAGAAGATTATAATTTTGTTAATGAAGAGCCAACATGCAACACTTCATCTCATTTCACATACAAGGATGATGATTACTTCTATGTTTTAGAATATGATGAATTCATGAGGTTGATATCTATTCACAATGTATTCTCTTATATACCGAGTCAAACAGAACCATTTGTTTACCTCGCGTATTATGATGGACTGATTTATGGAATTTTGAAGCACCTTTCTTGATGACAAGTCGATTATGGGGTCCTCCAAATTATTGGACTTGTAGGTTATGGGATGAGATATGGACTAATAACGTCCATGGAAGCAATGAAAAACCTACTATATATTCAAAACTCAAAATCAAGCTTTGTATCTAAACTAGTGATCGCCACAAAGTTTAGATGTATTACAAAGTCTTCCAACATGTCGAGCTATGCACGATTCCAACGAGACAGTAAGTTGGATTTTTAAAAAATTACGCATCCACAAAATGTGCCTTAGATATTCTATAGTGGATGTCACGTCCCCATCCCTTTTCAATATGGCGAAGAGGACGAGACTAATATCTATCAACCTGGGCTGTCTAAGCCCCATGAACATAATATATAAAAATTGCTTGGGATAAAAAATTCATAAGTATAAACAGATGCATAATGCAATATACAGTAGAAGAAAATACATTCATTCAATATTTCATCATTTTCATAGTAATTCATAAAAGGATTACAGTTGCAAAAAATAAAATATAAAAGAATACTTATCTTTGAAGGAAGTTTGTCCCGAAACCAGCTAGTCGCTACAATGTTCCACCCAACCATAGGATAGTGTGCTCTTTAAACTCTCAGCAACACTGCCACCCCCGAGCAAGGAATGATTTTCCCCAAGGAATAAGGAACACTAGAATACTTTCCCCATAGCCAAGGATACAATAAAATTTAGTCAAGCCAACACAATTGGGTTTATCAGACTTACACAGGAAGTGGTTTACACTTAGCCAAATTCACATGAGACAAGGCCAAGCCAACATATGGGTTTCTCAGGTTACCAGCCAAGCCATCCTACCAGTTGGGTTTATCAGGCTGCCAAGGAGGTAGAAAGGCTGACTGCTAAGCTAGTCATCTCAATCCAGAGATAAGAAAACCCACACCGTATCTAGCCTAACTTTTAAACACTTACAACACCCAACACAAGGAGGCATCCCCTTCTCTGCTACATAGTCCCTTAGGCCATGTATTCCCTTTCGGTGCTATTTGGGGCATGAAAAGAATAAAAACATCCTTCTAGATTGGTCTGTGAGGTTCTTTCACACACTAGGTTTATTAAGAAAGTATAGACTCCATTTCCATTCCTTCAATCAATGTTGATGCCAAAGCAAGAATGTGCACACAGTTATCTGAGTACTGAAATTAACCAAACATAATAGACGCCAGGGATTAGATACACACACAATAATCAATGATTTTTGAACATTTCCGTAGCCAAATCGACTACTATCATTACAAAAACAAAATCATTTGCTGGTCAATTCAATCAAGAACACCAAATCGGCTGTTGGGAAATTGCATAAAGAAAATGACTGACAACCAGGAAAATTGTGGGAAGGAGAACAACTGTCAAACATGGGAAAACATAGATGGAAAATAGAAATGCAAACATTGACTGATTCATCAAATCAAGAAACAAATCGCGTTCTTGAAAACCTACCAGCAGATAGGAACAATCATGAAAAGGAAACAAATTGTCAAACCGAAGATATTTGTGAAAAAAAAAAGACAAAAACGTATAATAGGAGAAAATCCCCAAGGGTCCAGAATAACAATTGTTTATGCTTGATTTCTGCTACATGAATTCCCAATTGGGATTCTAAAAATATTTTTCCCTTCCATGAGGAAAGGTGAAACACTGCAGTATGAGGGAAAAAATGGACTTTTCTTCAAGAAAATTTTAAAAACATATTTTCCAGAAATGGTGCTTTTCCCATTTTGAATTTTTTTTCCCATTCTTCCAATCCCCCACTCCCTTATCCTTAGGAAGATCATGCCCCCATCTCATTTTGGTTCTATTTACATAACTGGCTATAGGTTTTAATTAAAAATTGCAAATTAACATAATGTCCAACTTTTTAATGTTTAGCTAGCATAAAATACCATCAACTCAACCCTAATTTCTGAAACATAAACACTAAATCAATGTTGGGGATTTTTCCTAGCTCCACACCATGATTATTTACATCATTTATTTAAATGCAAATCAGGGTCAAAACCAGGGTGTTACAGTGGAATGGTTGTATGCTGTCATATTTCATCAACTATGGACATGAAATATTTTGGGGTGATTTGAAACGGGATTTCAGATCCAATCTCCAAGTTAATACTTAGAAAATCTCTAATGTGAAATTATTCACAACTGTTTATCTAGGTTATCACCATCTAAACCATTTCCCTCTTTTGCTGCAAGCAACTCTCTATTTCACTCGGCTTGTGAACACCTAGGAAACACCCTTCTTCCTCCATGATATCATTGTTTTACAAATAACCATCAATCCATTCTGTAATTTATGGTTGATCTATTCCTCCTCATTGGATTGCAATGTTATCCAATTCATCACTCCAGTAGGAGCTCTCTCCTTTGCACATGCATCAACTCTACACACATCCATTATCAATGTTTCTCTTCATGCAATTCTGGAAGCGATTATCTATTGGAACTTAGCAATCCATGGATACCTCTATTTATCTAAGCCTACATAGTCAATATCCTTATGGATTCATTAAACCATAATCAACGCACTCATTGTCCCTTTAAGAAGAAGCTTCTAGAAGCAAACCCCATTCCATTCATAAGACAAAACGAAGCATCGGAGATCCACAGAGACACCAGTTACACCCTTTTCCATGGCTGAAGTTTGAACCTAAAACCCATGTTATATTTTTATCATTTAATCAATATGATATAGGATATTATATGAGAGAATAACATGCACAACAATAATCATAAGAGACAAGAGACAGAAAGTGTTTTCCTCGAGGAAACCATAAAGGAGAAAACCCCGCAACTGCCTCAGAGATAGAATGAACACCAATAGAAAAAGTAAAACCCAAAAACACAAAGATGATCTCTGAAAGTTGTTCTCTCTCTCACTTGTGTGAGCTCCTCTTCTCTCACTCATGTGCTATAGTTCAGTGAGTGAGTGTGTTCCAAATAGAGAGTCTCACTCTCTATTTATACTTTTTTTTCACTTGACGTTTACTCTTACAGGTCCAACCTCACTAGGATAGTCTAATAACCCTAATACCCCTCAACTATGGGGATTATTTCCCCTACTTACAAAGGAGGGTTAACCTTAATGAATTTACATGAATTAATTATATTAATGAATTTCTCGATTGGAGGAACATCGGGGTACAATGAAATACAATATAAAATATACAAGTGAATACATTCTAAAGTTACAAATACATCAACACTTCCTGTTAACTAGGAAGGTATTCTCTTCACGCAGTTCATCAGCACAATTGTTCATCATAGGATCATCATCAAAGTTGGATCATCATCAAAGCTAGATCATCATCACTGCTCTTGCTATCTCAAGCTAATGGTGCTATCTCTCAATTCTACTCATCATAGGAAGTTCTACAGAGCCATCCCTTTTTCATGTTAGTTGTAGGACTAGCCTCCATGTAGGTCATATTCTTTAGCGCTTATATCATCGGCAGAGTAGGAAACACCTTCTACCATCCAAGAAAGGCTCCAACACTTACATCCACTAGCATGGTAGGAAAGACCTACTACCATGTAGGGAAAGGCCCCAACACTTACATCCACCGACATGGTAGGACACACCTACTACCATCCAGGGAAAGGCCCTAGTGCTTACATCCACTAGCATGGTAGGAAACACCTACTACCATCCAAAAAATGGCCCCACCACTTACATCCACTGGCATGGTAGGACACACCCATTACCATCTAGGGAAAGGCCCCAGTGCTTACATCCACTGGCATGGTAGGACACACCTAATACCATCCATGGAAATGCCCAAGCACTTACATCCATGGGAATGGTAGGACACACCTACTACCATCCAAGGAAAGGCCTTGACACTTACATCCACTAGCATGGTATGGCACACCTACTACCATCCAGGGAAAGGCCCCAACACTTACATCCACTAGTGTTGTTAAGGATTAAACACCCTTGTAACATAGGGTCTAGGGTTACCAACTTACTTCTAACATTACAGACAACTAGCTTTAACAGAGAACAAAAAGGAAATAGGAAGAAATTCTTGACTTACCCGATTACTGACGGTTGATCCAAGTTTGATCATCTTCCATTCCTCTTCTCTCCAAAGCTTCCAGGGATGCACCTCCTTCACCTATAAAGAGAAACTTCTCCAAGTAATATCTCATGCATGTATATATAAGAGGTTAGATAAACAATATATCCAGTACATAATCAAGAATATTCATTAACCATGATACATGAAAGAGACTCAACAAAATGTTGGAAGAAGAATTCTCTTTATTAAAAATCAGTGAATGAGATAAGAGTACAACCCAGCTTCTGAGACAAGGACTCCTCTGCAAGCAAAGGACTCTGAGTTCTGCTACTCCAAGACTTATGAAGACATATCACCAACATAACTTTGCTCTCCAATCTTGATGATTAATGCCCTCCCCAAGGCCTCTATTTATACTTTGGGAAATAGAGTGGTTTCGAAGGTTGGGGAAGTTGAAAAAATTAGGATAGTTAATGATTAGGGCCCAACTAATCTCCATTAATCGTATTTTATATTTTTTAAGGTCAAATCAAGATGTACGCGTCTATTGATATAGGAAACCCACGCATGACACACGATTTGCTTAAAGGAAACCCGCGTATGCTAATGTATGTAGGTTTCAATGTAGATAGTTGCGTATAGTACGTGAGTTGTAAATGGAAATAGTCGCATATGTACACGAGTTACAATGGAGATAGTCGTGTACATAACTCAACACTTGGAAAAATAATATGGCAAGCTGGTTCAAAGGTAAATGCATGCCAAGTCATGCCCATCTATAGTGTTTTGGAAAAATTCAATCCTAAAATGTCCTTTTGTGTACCATCATAAGGAATGTCAGCACTCGGATGGAGAAATGCCATTTGGGTTGATAACAAATGCCCCCTAATGTGTGAGGTTAGAGGGAACTGATGGATGAAATACATTATAATCATTATCTTGGAGAACTTAGAAGTCCAATGGAGCAGAGGTAGTAACTGAAACAAATACATGATAATGTCATATACAAAGTCATATTTGAGGATGCTATGTTCAATATACTGGAACACTAGCTCCTTTACAATATTTGAGTACATCATATGATATGGGTACAAAACCACGTATATTACAAAAGGTGGATCGAAGCCACAATATACAATAATGATGAGTCTTCAAAGATCTGGAAGCTATGTAAGTGATCACAACATAATCTTGCGCAACTTAGTCCATAAATATGAACCTAAGTTCTTCGTCAAAAAATCGCAAAGAACTAGTACAATCCAAGCCATGTGAATAGATGTTATTGAAGTCGAACATGGATAGGATTCCACAGATTTTCAACCAATAGGTGCTAATTGACAACTGAAGCAAAGGAATTCACCAATAATGAAAGTGAATCCTAAGGTACAATCGTAAAAAAACTCTAGGTCTTCGTCGTGAGGAAGTGCTGATGCAGAACCATATTTTGGTGAGGAAGGCAATAGATCCTCCAACGGATCACAAGAGTGACTAGGAATTGGGTAAAGGAAAGGAAACAAAAGTAATAATAGATAGGACAATGATGGAATCAGGATATAGATTAGATACAGGGTTAAATCCTTGAACAGTGAGCACAACACACTAGATGACTGAGGGCAACTTTTAACTTTGCAAATAGTACAAGTAGACTTATCTGTCATGTAGGAGACATGATCAGATTCCCCAGGTATAACTAACAAGAGGAGGAGTAATAAACTCGAAGTAATAGCTAAACTGAAAGTGAACACTGAGACATGGGTATCGGAAAAGACAAAGAGTGCTATGTTCAAGGAAGACATACTTCCATCGATTGAGAACCAAAAGAAAACTTCTTCCTTGTATTTCCTATTAAATTCTAACGAGTCGAGGAAAGTCAACTCAAGACTCCATTTTTTGACAAGCTTGAAGAGAAAAATGGAATAATGCTAGATAGTGCCACTGATTCGTGTATTTTATGACCATGAACTAGTACATGCTCACTTCATGTTTTCATGTTTAGAGAGTCTGGAAACTCTAAAGAAGACTCCAGGGGGGTCCTTTTTCATCCAATTTAGTCTCTTGAGGTTGAAAAAGTATAAAACCTACCACAGAAGAACTCTCTTAACTCTCGTAGAATAAAAGGTTAACCTTTTTCATACTTAGTCAGGGAGGTCCAAAAAAGGTTAAATTACCACCTACCCAACGCTCCTTTGGGAGCAGCATATAGCTTGAGTTTTACGAGTGTGAAGGAAATCAAGATCACTCGGAAAGATCCATTTGAGTGAAAGAAATGGGGCTTACAACAATAAACTGGATGCTTTGTTCTTGGTTTTTAACGAGCATGACAAAGACATGAAGTACACTCAAAATCTTTTTCATGTTTAGGTCCAAAGCACGAAAAAGAGAAAACTGAGCCGATACTGGGTGTTCCTTTTCCATAAATTTAGTCCTTGAGGTCCATAAAAGTGATAAACCTATACCTAAGAATACTCTTCTCAATTCCGTAGAAAAGAGAGCAATCCTTTCTTGTATTATTCTGCATGGTCCGAGAAAGAGATAACCTACCACCAATGTGGATGCCCATTCACATATTCTTAATGAGCTTGAATGGACAAGTTTACTAAGTAGTCAAGTCTATTTTGAGGAGTTTGACCTAGGCCTAAAGAAACTCCATAAGGGTGGGGAGTCTTATAAAGGGATAGCTTGTAAAAAGAGACCAAAATGAGGCTCAAGTTGGTGTGAAAAATATCTAAGAAAAATCCCCTAAACATATGACAGCTGCGGCATGAGTATCGAAAGACAAAAAGTAGGTTCTAAATGAGGATACTCATGTGAGGAAAGTCCTATCCATGGAAGAACAATAGCATAAACGAGGAACTAATGTTTAAGAATACCATAGTCTGCGGTCAAAGTGTTAATGCTAGGATTAAGATGGATTAGGTATAAATGAAAAATGCATGTAAAATGACCAAAAAACCATCCTATATGAGAGAAAAAACAACTTTAAATGACCATAGACCTATCACATTGAATAAAAATATATGGCATTAATTTGATTTTATATAAAAAATATGAACTATAGGGAAAAAACCCACTTTAAAAATGCTTTTTCTATAAATAGTTCAAAATATAAATAAAAAACTCACCATTTGATTTTTTACCCAAAATAGACAAGTTTTACCTCTACCTTCAATTGCTCGGTGTGGACGACTCGGTGGACAATTTTCGAAACTGCAAGTGCCAGGTAAAACTACACTCCATGGTCTTTCATTTGATCCAAGCAAATTTCAAATTTTGGCCCAAATTTCATGTTTTCCAATGCCCTTCAAAGCATGAATGCTATGTACGCAGATATGGTATATCATTAGTCATGTACACATGTTCTGTATGTGGGTTTCCCAAAGGAAATTCACGTATAGTATGCAACTTGTCCAAAGGAAAGTCACGTACATTGCACGAGGTACAAAAAGGTTATGTAGGGCCAAAAAAAAACAAATTTTAATATGAATTTAATGGTTTATAAATGTCTTGTTTATGAGATTGAAATATGGTACTTGAATGGAGGGAGAGGGATCATGAATACATGGACCAAGAAGCTCTACAAGATGCCCCCACGGTAAATGCTTTGCGGAAAAGTGGGTTATTGAAATTCTTTTGTACCTCACCTATGCGATCAAATGTCCACCTATTAGAGTTTTTGATAAACTATTGGGATCATGATCTTGGTATGTTTGACCTTCAAGGTGAGTTTTTAGAGGCTACCTCAAAATATGTCTATTTTATCTCCATTTTATCACGACGAGGAGCTCCAGCGAACTTGGAAGGTACCAGCAGAAATGATGACGTTCTAAGTGTACAGAATGACATAGATATATACTACAAGCATGGCACTCAAAATAGGGGTAGCTGCATCCCTATTGTTCATATTTGCAACTTTCCCTTACAGGTATTGCCGAGTGCTATAGTGAGGGTTGCAGGGTCATCATCACTTCACCTTACAACTCAAAACGAAATGAGACTTGCACTGGACTATCTACAGGGAGCTCTCTATGACTGATGTTCGGGAGTAATCCCGATAATGAGGAAGCAACTCTCTGACTATAAAAGAGGCAGATAGAAAAAATTTGGTTATTCCAGCATATTGGTAGCCTTTTTCTTTGAGAGAGTGTTCGGTTTGAGTCCTACAGTACCATTACCAGTTCATTCTCCCTTTAATCCTAGACTGAGTAGGTAGGGAGAGATATTCCTCTGCCAGGGAGGCAATGGATCGGGCTAAAGTGTATACAATGACTAATTCTACTTTTGGTGGGAGCAACAGTTACTAGCCTTGGAACAGTTTCCATATGCTGGACTAGATTTCCAAGGAGATACCAACCTTGTCCTCCCTCCTGGAGGAGCATGGGGAGAGTGTGGTATTTTTGTTTTCAAATTTTAAAATTTTTATGAATTTTAATTATAAAGATATATACATATCTAAAAGAATTTTTAATCCTTAAAATGTCAAAATGCAGATATTGGACCAGTCCTCCCTGCTAAGCATCCACGCATTTATTTGCATCCTGTGGTGGGAGAGTACCAAGGTTTGATTAGGGTTCTTGAGGGAAAGATGGCCAAGCTTACCTAGAGAGTACCTACATTACGCATTGAGCATATCTCTACCGTCATGCAGGAGCTAGTGGTTGGTATACCACCTGTCTGGATACGCCTTATAGGCAGGTAGCGAGAGAAGTACTGGTGTATATCGATGTTGTTGAGGCTGCTGCAGCTGAGGAGGCTGAAGAAGCCCGAGAGCAGGGTGATCACGGTGATCAAGGGGACCAGGGTGGTCAAGCTTAGACTTAGGAGCATTTTATGGACTTTGATCCATGTTTTGTATATTTTTTGTATATTATACACTTATGACTAGATCTGAGGATCAGAAACTCGACCTATCTATATGGACATATATTCACACACACATTTATGTATATATATATTGTTGGTTTTATTTACAAGTGTTTTTTTATGTGTCTACTATATATTTTTATACAAAATGTGTTAAGTGCCAATCCAAGATATAATTAGCATACGCATCAGTTGATGAATTTTTATTTCTTGGAATATGACAGAATGTTATAAACTCAAAATTTCTTTCCAATAACCTAACTTGCATAAACTCACGTAGTAAAATAGGGTTTCACACCTCATAAGCTCGATTGAGCAAGGAAACCACCAGCTAAGAGTAAAGTCAAAATTTCAGTTGAGTGATACCATGTGACAAAGAATCCCATAAAAGCTCAATGAAATCCCTGTATTCGGCCACATTATTGGTAGCAGGACCTAAGCAAGTGCCTCCATAGGCGACTAGTAGTCCTAAGGGTGAGTAAATGACCCATGCAGCTGAAGCTAGATTACAAGTGTGGCGACTGGCGCCATCAGCGAAACCTATGAACCACTCAGAAGACATATATAACAAACAATAGATGGTATAAAAACACAAACTGACAAACTATTGTACATAAAAATACATACAATAAAATACAGGAAAAAGCGCTAAGCCTAATCATAGTACTTTTTCAAGTAGAGCCCATTTCTAGGCTCAGGTAGCTTAATCCCTTCGAAATATGTCAATTCATATGCACCCTTCTTCAACACCTTTGAAACAACATAAGGTCCCAACCACATAGACCTGAACTTTCCTGCCCCTGGGTTCTTTGTCTTGATCCCAGAGAAAGACATGCTCCCCTTAAAAAAAAATCCGAGGCTTGACCAATTTATCTTATTGGCTTTTTACCCTATTTTTATGAGCTTTATTTGTTGTTAGCACGTCTCTACACTACTCATCTAGATGTTCCAAATGTAATAAAATTTCTTCTAGCTCAGTCGTATCACGTAACACATGAATAACAATCTTTAAGGATGGGATTTCGTATTCGATCGAGGTGACTGCTTCCACTCCGTGAACAATTTGGGAAGGAGAAAACCCGGTAGCAGTTTTCACATTGGTCCGATATGCCCAAATTGTAGGATACAGCATGATGTTCTAGTTGGAACAGGTTGCATTAATAGTATGTTTAAGAATAGTCTTCAAAGTTACAGCCTCAACTTGACCATTTTCTTGATGATAGAATGGATATGAATGTTCTTGTCTAAACCCTAGCATAGTGGTCAATTCAATCATCATACTATTTTGGAAGTGACTTCCATGGTCAGTGACAATCTCTTTAGGGATACCGAATCGTGTGATAATTTGGTTGAAAATGAAAAAAGTTGCAGTTTCCCCATCAGCTTTAAAGGTGGGCATTGCCTCTGCCCACTTTGTGAAATAATCAACATCAACAATGATATGTTTGTGCCCCCAACTGAGATTGGGGATTGTTTCTACCTTTCACACACCTCGGTTACGTGGCAGAAATCTTCAAGCCACTCAATGTGTCCCCGGGGGCAAGTCTTGAGTTAAGGCTATCACCTTGTACTTGACTCCTCTATTTAGGCTCAACTCCTAACGAATCCAAGGGGGGTAGACCCTATTAAGTAACTAACATTAATTACTTAGTGTCATGGTGTTATATTGATTNTATAATCGAAATAAATAAATCACCAGTGCCTTAAACAGAGTCAACGGAGAAAATAATGTGCTTGCATGCACTTGAAATAATGTTTTGCAAATGTCTCTTGGTATATTTTAAATTAATGTGGAATGTGAATGAATTAAATTAGGCAAAAAGGGGACTTTAGATATACCCGAGGGGTACTTGGAGTATGTCCAAAAGTGAACTTTCATAGCTACCCGCAAGATGTATGTGGGCTGGAATGGAGTCTCGGAGACTATTTTTCATAATCCAGCCATCAGGGTGTGATAGAGATCAGCGCCTCAAGGTCACTTTCCAGTTGTTCCCACTCCTTAGGGTATTTCGCCACCGCTTATAGTTTGTTCACGGGGTTGGATTTTCGCCTAATGGTTTGTCAGTTTGGGAGATGAAGACTAATTAATATAGTCAATCAAGTGATTTTCATGCAGCTTAACTGATCGGATGAACCGCAACCAAGCATAGAGCATAGACACTAGAGTCTTCGTTATTTTTAGTAGATTTTAAGATAGGTGTTCTTGTTAAAAAGAAAACCCTCCAGGAACCTCTTTCAATCCAAGTTGATCTCAATTGAGGAATCAAGGAGGGGTTAATTTTAATATGGCTAATGAAACAATTGATGGAAAAGAAATCAAAGATACACAATGTCGATTTTCTAATTAGTTCTACCACACATCTCTTTCCCCTTGCGGGTCAATAGGGAAGTCGTGGGGTAAGTAGTATGGTTAATTTTGAAATTAAAGTATGGAATAGTGAAAAATTAAATCAAACTATACAATCCTACATGTCAATACTAAAATAAAGCAGAAAAAAAAGGGAAAAAAACACAAAAGTGAAACAAATGCAGATCCCCCCCTGCGGGATGGGGAGCGGGCTCGAAAGATCCTACTCAAAAATAGGTTTTCTTTTATTATTATTGGTTAAAATATCAGTAAGATGAAATATTAGAAACCTCTTGGTCCTTATATGGGATGAAACCAATATCTTACAACTCTGCAAAAATTTTAAATTTTAGTGAACGCAGAGACCCCTACGGGGATTTGAATGCTCCCAAGGCCACTTTCGAACAACAGCTTCTTTTCTTTTCTGTTACACCTGCTAAAAACCAGCAGGCATTTTTTAATAAAATATCCCAAAAATCACTTTAAGAGTACCTTTGGATCATCGTACTTTAACTCAAAAAAGATTAAGTTAAAACTAGCTAAACAGGTGAAAAAGGAACCAAGGAAAGCAAGATTTCCTTAGGATCTTGGCTTGCTATTTGTGCAGCCAATGAAATATGCACTGATTTCTGAATTTAATATTTTTAAAATATAAAAGTTAATCTATGGCATGCAACCTATTGATTTTCTTTAAATTTCCATACAAAACGGATGATTTCCTTATGTTAGATCTAGAATGCTTAATGATACTTTTCAGAATTGAGATCTAGACTATGAGCTTTGAAATAGAAGATCTATGTATATTTTACTTTGCTATAATGGATCCAAATGATCACAAAGCTTTAGAACACAGTAACCAAGAAGGAAATTTATTTTTTTAAAGAAAAGAGAAGAAGGGGAGAGAAGATCGACTCGTTGCTTGAATGGAACAAGCTGAAAGGAGGCCCTTTTGTGGAGTGCTGAGGGACAGAGTCTTGAGCTTATTAGATAATGAATGGCATCAATCTTGATCCACACCTTCGTCCAATCAGGAACCTACAACTAGATAACACAATCCTGCACAACACCTCGTGAGATCTAGATATAGATGTATAAAGCAACAAAAATGAAAGATCATGCAAAAATAATATTATTTAA
Organism: Pseudotsuga menziesii; assembly: GCA_001517045.1. Lineage (NCBI taxonomy): Eukaryota > Viridiplantae > Streptophyta > Pinopsida > Pinales > Pinaceae > Pseudotsuga > Pseudotsuga menziesii. The sequence continues at coordinate 9,102 of LPNX010407056.1, read as the reverse complement.
GCATGTAACTGAAATTCTTGAGCATACATAATATGGATAAACAAGAGAAAGTAACCTAACTTTCCTAGTTTACACCCTTATTTGATTCAACCGAATCCTTGAAGCCAAAAAACAAAATAAGCACAAAAATTGGAAAGAAATTGCAGTTACCACTTTAGGAGCATGATGCTGGGAATCCACACAAACACATGCACTACACGGTATAGCCTCCAAAGCTTCTTTATTCACAATAAAAATATAGTAGTATTACAGTGGCAATAGCTCCTCAATCCAACTCTAACTAGCTTGGAAGAAGGTACTTTGAGATTTATTTATACACAAAACAGGAGATCCATCCCAAGGGGGATGCAAATCCCAAGGAGACAGACCACTACAGCTAAGGGAGAGTCCATCAATGCTGATCTGAAGCCGAACTGAGCCTACTTGTCAATATAGGGGCTGATTGAGCTGACACATCAACCCACAGACTGACACATCAATCCACAGCGACTCCAGGAGACCCCACACGTGTGGAGGAGAGAGATGGCACAATTCCCCATAAAGGATGCTGAAGATCAACTCTGGATCTATCCAGATCACCTCCTTTAGTCAAGGATTTGTCAAATATAGTCAATCTGGTCCTGATCTGACTCATTTCAATCAAATCGGCTAAGAATCCACTGATCTAGGATTTTGGATTTGCTCCATTATTCCTCAATTTATTACTTAAAATAATCAATAATTGATTTTGGGGGGTTTTTTGACCCGAGTGATGAAAAATCACTCAAAACCTAAAAAAAAGTGGGTCCATGGGTTTACATGGTGCTCTTAGCTTGAGAATGAGCACCTACATCAATAGAACTAATTATTTTTCCCACTTTTATTACAAAACCAATTTTTCCAATTAAAGTATTATAAAATAGCCTAAGTTTTGGAAAAATTAAATTTTAATAAAAAACACTAAAAAAATTAAAAAATTAAAAAAGTTGAAAAAACCTAGGGGGACTTAGACATGTTCATATGACTCGACCATGATGCCTATAATGTTTATGCATTGACACATATAATCTAATAACCTCAACAGGCCTAAATGCCAAGCCGACCACCCCAACTTTGGAGGTATGGAGTGAAAAACTCAGAAATTATCTGTCGTTTATTCAACAACCAATAATAACCAAGGGAAAAAACACCCTGGGCTAATCAGATTGACAAATAAATTCTAAGAGACTGAGTCTTTTACAGACGCTATCATGCTATAACATGTACTACATTTCCCCCATGGGGTATGAACATGTGATATAATACAACAAGCACTTTCCAGAAGTACGTCCAAAGGTCTTCTAAAGTCCGAACAAAGAATCTTTGTCCGGTTCACCAGGCTCACTTGATAAAAATTTGCTAAGTACAACTTAGGTGGTAATATTCTCGCTCCATCGAGGGACACATTCTCTGACTGATCTTCTGTTCAAAGGAGAGGATGTGAGAACTCTGGAATCTCTGGGTCCTGCATAACAATTAGAGTTTGTCATTAACATGTATATATAAAAAATCAACTATAAAAGCAAACTAATGTACATAATCAGTCTATGATGCACAAAAAAGGAATATTTTACAAAACTAATATACTAAAGAAAATTTTCAAGATTAGTAACATGGTACAAAATAACTATAATACAACAATATGATATATAAAATTTAAAAATACATGTAGGTTAAGGTTTAGAAATTGGCCCTGAAACCACCGATGCCAATAAAGGCATCAAACTGTCTCGACTAAAAACATCTTGAGGAGGAAACCATTCACTGGTAGGCTCAATCTTTCTCCTTCTAGGTCATTTAGATAGAAAGAATTCGTTCTTGCTACTTCATCAATGATGTACGGGCCCCAACCATAAGCTATCGAACTTTCTATGTTTCTGAGGTTTCTCCCATCATTTGTCCCAACGCAAGACTGTGTCACCTACTTGAAAGGATCCCAGCTGGGTAGATCTATCAAAGGTTTTGTTGACCTTGTCTGAGTCTCTGATACTTTGGTCAAGGGAATTTTATTTACTCTCATCTAACTCGATCAACTGGTTTATTATTTTATGAATGGCCTCCTGATCTAAGCTGAAGGTCTGGAGAAGCTGATACACTAGAATCTTTAAATGGACCAGTAAGGTGACATCTAGGCCATAGACAAGTTCAAAAGGGCTCCTCCCAGTCGAACTTTTCTTTGTGATTCTATCGGCCCATAATGCGAATTTGATATTGTTATCCCAAGCCTTCTTATTGTCACCCACAATTTTCTTGATTATGGTCATTAAGTTCTTGTTACTTGACTCAGCTAGACCATTTCCTTGGGGATAATAATTGGATGAATGGGATAGGACAATGCCATACTTGGAACAAAAGGATGACATCTTGGAGGAAACAAAGCATGGGCCATTATTTGTGATGATTCTGGCTCGCACACTAAATCTTGTGATAATCTTATCTTCTAAGAAATCCATGACTATAGCATCAGTTGCCTTCTTGGTGTGTATCGCCTCTACCCACTTGGTGAAATAATCAATGGCAGTAAGAATCCAAGAATAACCATTGCTCAAGTTATATTTGAACTTACCGATGAAATCAAGCCCCCAATGCTGGAAAGGGGCTTGGACTATTGTTGGATTTAAAGGCAAAGATTTCATTTGTTGCTTTCTGGTGAATAATTGACACTCGGGCAAACTCTAACATCATTGTGCACATCTAAAAATAGGTTCAGACAATAGTATCATGCTCTAAGGATTTTATGGGTGGTTGTTCATGCTGCAAAATGTCCACCACAAAATCCTGAATGGAACTCAACCATGAGTTTTTTGGACTTAGGTTCATTGACACATCTAAGTATTAAACCATTAGGGTTTCTCCAACCCAAACCATCATTTGTTAAACAATGCTTAGTTGCTTTCAACCTTAGTGCTCTTCTTTTATGGCCAAGTAAGTGATCGGGGCATGTAAGGATGCGGAGGAAAAATATGATGTCTGTATACAAAGGGTGCTGCTCTAATATCTAAAGCTCGTCTGATACACTTTGCTCTAAGTCACTGTTCTCGCAGATTATTCGTAAGGCATTTTCATTTCCTTGGGTCAACATATTTGCAAGACCTTGTCCCTTAATTAACTTAGTAGGTTTTATCTCCAAATCATATTCTTGAATCTTTGAAACCCACTTACCCCTAATTCCTAGACAATCCTGTTGAGACATGATATCCTTAATAGCTACATGGGATACATGTGGAAATTAAGGCCAGCAATAGATTAATTTTACTCACAACAATTATCAATTGATCATGCAAAATTGCTCACAAAGGAGACTGAAAATGGAGCTGTAACACTAAATTGTATTATGTAAGTGTACAATAGCCAACCCTCTAATAACATAGGGTGCTGAATAAATAGAATACATCAGGAAATCTAATGCATGAGGAAGCATCCAAATCTAGCATAAAGCAGGCTTACCAAAAATAAGCAAATCCCCCATAGGTGTAAAAAGATGATCCTGAATCTGTCATGGAGCTCACGAATTGGCAAGGGCACATGGGAAAGATAATGAGTGATAAATTGGCAGCTCATACATGCTTTTGCATGGAGAAAAGAGTGGAGGATGAAGAGGACAAAAAACTAGCTCACCTCACCTAGTCTAGCTTTCCTATGTGCCTTAAAACACTAAAAAAGCAGGCAATAAAGCAGAAAAAGAAAATAGGTGCCTAGGAGGTGAGGAATAAAGTAGATTTGATTCCTAAGGATTTCCCAAGCACTACATGAGTCAAATATGGCAAGTTTGACCTCTATGGATAGGAAAAGAGCAACTTGCACAAGGTGGGACACATGAACTAGGCAAATAAGACAAAAATAAATGAATTAATTTCTAAGTGGGTAAACTATGGGTTGATTATTCTAACACCCCCCCTTAAGCCTGACTTTATGAGTAATATATCAAAAATATAGGGCCTAGCAACAAGGCTTAGTCACCCTTTACATACTGCATGTCCAAATAAACAATGAAAGAGGCAAAACCAACTTGGGAAATCCTCCCTTAAACATGGACTGTAAAACAAAATTGTAGAATCTTGTCTCCACTCATGCTTTCACAGCATGATCAGAAATCCCCAGTAGTGATTTGAGATTGCTGAATGTCTTCTCACAAAATGCTTTGGTGAAGATATCATCTACTTGTTCTGAAGATGAACAGAAGAGTAGGTGAATGGTGCCATCATGCACAAGTTCTCTGATGTAGTGCATATGGATCTCAATGTGTCTGGTTCTCTTCTTCTGAACCGGATCCTTGCAAATTCAAATGGTACTTTGGTTATCACAGTAGATGGTAGTTGAGTACTCAGGTTCGAAACCACACTCTCCAAGTAAACTCTGCAACCATAAACATTGAGTTGATGCATTAACAACTCCTCTGTACTCAGCTTCTGTAGATGAGAGTGCAATGGCACTCTGTTTCTTGCTTGACCAGCTGATTGGCCCTTCTGCAAGCATGAACACATAACCTAAAGTGGAATTTCTATCTGTGCTATCACCTGCCCAATCACTGTCAGTAAATCCAATCAACTCAAGATCATATTTTTCCTTATAGAAGATCCCATGTGGCCTTGTTCCCTGAACAAAGTTAAGGATCCTTTTGGCTGATTTCCAATGGATCTCTTGAGGCTGATCCATGAATCTAGAAGCCACACTTACTGCATAACAAATATTAGGTCGAGTATGTGTCAAATACAATAAACATCCAATCAATTGTCTATACAGTGTATTGTTTACCATCGGTGAAGAATCAGCTTCTTCCAGCTTCACTCCTAAAAGGAAAGGAGTTTTGCTTGCTTTGAAATCCTTCATTTTGAATTTGTTCAGCAATTCCAAGGCATATTTGGACTGGTGCACCTTGATTCCAGCTTTGTTTTGAGAGATCTCAAGCCCCAAAAATTGACTTAAGAGCCCCAAATCTGTCATGGAGAAGGCTTGGTTCATAGCTCCTTTTAAGGAAGCAATCTCAGCCTGTGAGCTTCCTGTAATGAGGAGGTCATCAAAATATAACACAATTATCATTAATGAACCATTAAATAACTTCAAATAGACATTTGGATCTGATTTGCACCGAACAAAATTCAGTGATAGCAAGAAGCTATCAATCTTGGCATACCAAGCCCTGGGGGCTTGCTTTAGCCCATACAATGACTTTCTCAACCTGCACACAAGAGAAGGGTTAGAAGAAAAACCTTGAGGCTGATGCATATATATCTCCTCAGTGATATCTCCATTTAGAAAGGCACACTTTACATCCATGTGATGTACCTCCCATTGCCTTGAGGCTACAATGGCTAGAGCTATCCTGATGGAGTCCATTTTTGCCACTGGGGAAAAGGTCTCATTGTAATCTATGCCATGAACCTGTGAGTAGCCCTTGGCTACCAATCTGGCCTTGTACTTCAGTGGTGAACCATCAGCAGCAAATTTGGTCTTATAGACCCACTTACACTGTACTAGTTTTCTCCCTGGAGGAAGATCCACTAGCTCCCATGTGTTGCTCTTCTGGAGTGAGCTAAACTCCTCCTTCATGGCTGTTTTCCATCTTGGATCTCCTGTTGCTTCCTCATATGTTTTAGGATCAGAATCCACCATCAAATAGCATTTTTCAGCAAACATAGGATCCTTCATGCACAGACCACTCTCAAATTGAGATCTAGTCCTCCTTGGTTCATTGGGATCCCCAGCTAGCTCACCTGCTACATGTAGTGTCTTGGCTGCCCATTTTGGCCTTGTGGGGCTGTTAGGGTCTTCAATAAACTCATCTCCATCAGACAAATCAGAATCATCATGTTCAACAAACTCTTTACTTACTTCTTGAGGTTCAGGTGGTGAAGAGGCTTCACCAACTTCCACTTCTGCAAGGGGTTCTTCTTCAAACCGAACACACCTTTCGATGAAGGATTTATTTGTGCTCAAATTTATCAACTTGTACCTATTTGAATCTTCAGAGTATCCAACAAAAATACACTCTTGGCTTTGGGGCTGTAAAGCCTTCCTCTTCTCTGTCGGGATTCTAGCCCATGCCTTTGAGCCAAAAATCCTGAAATGGGTCACATCTGGCTTGTGCCCACTCCATGCTTCGAAGGTAGTCCTACCATCAAGATGTTTGTGAGGAACCCTATTCTAAATATAGTCTACACAGTTGATAGATTTGGCCCAGTACTTTGGTGGCAAAGTTTTGGCCTCCATCATGCATGTTTCCATCTCCTTCAGTGATATGTTCTTCCTCTCAGTGACACCATTTTGTTGTGGTGTGTAAGGGATAGAATGCTGCATATGAATACCTGCATATGCACAATAGTTAATAAAATCAGACTTGACATACTCACCGCCATTGTCAGATCTGAGGCCCTTGAGTTTCCTTCCAGGCTGGTTTTCACACTAGTGGAAAATGAGAGATTAGTGACCAGGAGACCAAAATTTTTGGTCACCACAGTTTTTTTGAAGGGATAAATGACCAAAATTGATAAATTTAAGTGAGATAACTAAAAAAGACCAAGATAAATGACCACTTTTGGTCATGGGATAAAAAACAACTAAAAACGACCAAGATAAATGACCAAATTTGGTCACAGGATATCTAGACTAAAAATGACCACATAACAATTGGTCATTTATTTGGTCATTTATAGTTCACTCCGGCAATAAAAAAAATTCTCAATTGTTTTTCCCTCTCAAATCAATTGTTTGTTTTTCCCTCTCAAATCAATTGTTTCACCCATTTTTGGACATGGGAAGCCAATGAGCAAAGGCAAATTCTTAGAAGCTAGATCCAGAGGGAGGAAGAAAAAATGAAGGAGGATATCCTGAAGAGTCACCTCACATTGAAGGTAGCGGGTCTTCTGCTGCTTGTCATTGCATTAGTTGGAAGCATAAAGGAAACTGGGAAGGGAAGTGACACATTTGAACTCTCCTCCTTTACATTCCAATCAATAGTACAAAAGCGCAGATTTTTCCACGGAGGTTTTCCACGTTTTTAACTTTTTGGTAAAAAATCGGAAGCAACATGAACTAGGCGTCGCTGTATCCACGCCTGTCCGTCGCTGTATCCACGGCTAAAAAGCTGGACGTCGCTGTATCGACGGCTAAAGAGCTGGACGTCGCTGTATCGACGTCTAGCCGTCGCTATAGCCACGGCACCGTCAAGTTGACCTTTTATGCTAAATTATGTCAAAATTATGCTAAATTATGCTAAATAAATCTAACACTCAATAAAGGATCAACAACATAATATTTTGTTTTTATGGAAAAGGGAAATAGTAATGTTGAGGCATGTGTGTGTAGAATGTTGTTTCATTAACCATGATGAATCCATTGGTTGGACTCAACTCTAGTGCATCACAACTTTAGGACCATAGGGATGGAAACCATAAACTAGTTTTTCTCATTAAAATGGAAGACGCTAGACATGAGAAGGGTTATTGATCACACAATGGTAGCTAAGAGATGACAAAAAGAAAAAAAAAGGGTATTTTGAAGCCAAAAAAATATAATTCTTTCAACATATGCATGATATATCTACACAAAATTATTACATGCCCTGAAGTTGCAACTATTAGCCCATATAAACCCCCATGCTGTAACCAGATAGAATTCAATTATGATATTCCAATGTATAAATTATAACTATAAACTTTTGATATCCGCCTCCAATGGTACATTATTTGATATCCCGCCTCCAATTTCGTTCCTTATGACAACCCCCGAACGCATTTGCATCTCCTCGTGAAGGTGAACGCAACCCCCGAACGCAGTTGCATCTCCTCAACCCAGGTGAACGCAGGTGAACGCATTTGAGCTCGAGAAACCCTAGGTGAACATGTCTGGCCAGGTATGTCATTCAATGCTTCCACCTTTGAGTCCACCAAAACAATATGGGCGGACTTCTCTTTTCTCTCGGGTCTGAACTGAACGGTTGAGATAACTTAGGTTAATATGGTATTGGGCTTGGTACCAGCTCAATAATGAAGGTTTTCTAGGATGGAAATGGCATTTAAGCTTAAAGCAAGCAGTATTTTTGGCATGTATAAAATGAATCCATA